>PVJA010015303.1:14497-45737 GCA_004027025.1 Myocastor coypus | reverse complement strand
AACGATGGTTTTTCATATCGTTAGTCATGGTTAAATTCCATGTGGGAACTATGATTTTAAATATTGTTTGCTTCTTAAGTATTATTTTTGTTATTGGTTTTATTGGTTTTTCAGTTAAACCTTCTCCAGTTTATGGGGGGTTAGCATTGGTTGTAAGTGGGGGTATTGGGTGTGGAATTATTTTAAGTTGTGGTGGGTCGTTTTTAGGTTTGGTTGTATTTTTGGTTTATTTAGGGGGAATGATGGTTATATTTGCTTATACTACTGCTATAGCTATGGAGCAATATCCTGAAACATGGGGATCAAATGTAGTTATTTGATTTTCTTTATTTTTAGGAATTCTTTCTGAGTTAATGGTGCTGTATTGATGAGTAAAGTATGAGCATGTTGAAGTTATAGTTGATTACTATGGAATAGGAGAGTGGGTGATTTATGATGCAGAAGGGGGTAGTGTAGGGTTTTTTAGCGAAGATCCTGCAGGTGTGGCTGCTATTTATAGTTATAATTATTGATTAATGTTTGTGGCTGGTTGATCTTTGTTTACTTGTATTTTTGTTGTTTTAGAGATTACTCGTGCTAATTAAATTAGTGAAATAGTGATGAGTTAAAAGAGAGAGAGAGACAGAGAGACAGAGAGAGAGACAGAGAGAGAGACAGAGAGAGAGAGAGAGAGAGAGAGAGAGAGAGGATGTAGGGTCCTGATATCCCCTTCAAGGGTGCATGCCATATACCTTAACTTTCCTCCACTAGGCCTCATAACCCAACAGTTCTGCCACCTCCCAAAAGTGCCACATGCTGGTGACCAAGTTTTGAGTATACAGGGCTTTGGGGAACATTTAACCTCCAAACCTCCCTACATAAGGTCCTACATGAAGTAGTCATCTGCTACCCATTGGACCTTATCTCTTATCTCTTACTACCTTCCCCTCAGGCTATTCCAGGCACTCCAGATGAGTCCTCAGATAGGCAAGCCATTTCCTACCTTAGCATATTCACATCTGCCTGAGATGCTGTCCCTCAGAGATTTGCAGGCTCCCTCTTTCCCTTAATACTTACTAAGATTGTCATAGGTTGGTTAGTTGGTTTCTTGGTTGGTTTGTTATGCAGATATTACTACATAGCTTCCGCTGGTTTCTAATTGATGAGCTCAGGCAATTTTTCTACCCCAGCCTCCCATATGGCAGAGACTATAGGCACTGAGTCTGACTCAAAATTCCCTTTTTGACAAGTCTTCCCTGGCCACTCTACAAATTTCAATTCTCCACCCAACCTTTTATATCTTCTTTTCCTTGCTCTGTTTTTCTGCTTTTTAACCTTAGGTCTATCTACACCATATTTATGTGTTTTATGTATCATCTATCTCACTAAGCAGAATATAAGCTCTATGAGCTCACATCTTTTTACTCTTAGTTCTTAAAGTACAGTAGGTGTTCAAGAAATGCCTGTTGACAAAAATGAATGAGTAGGACATGGATGAAATTCAAACATATTATGTTAAATAAAATAAGCCAGACACAAAAAGTCTCATAGCATATGATTCCATGAAATATCTGACACAGGAAAATTCTTAGCTATAGAGTACAGATTAGTAGGTGCTGGAGGAGGGGAATAGGTCATGATAACTTAATGGGTGGGGGGTTTCAGAACTAGAATCTTCTGATTATGGTACAGTATTGTGAATATGCTAAATTCCATTACAATGTACACATTAAAGTGATTAGTTTTATGTTTTGTGAATTTTATCATAATATAAAGCAAAAAAAAAAAAATGAATGGATGTGCAGTTACAGAGAGATGGGGTCTAGCTGCGTCAGGGGTTTGCAGTTATGAGTTCCTATCCTGTGCCATAGCATGACAGTCTGAGATATCTATGTTAAAATCTGATCTCTTTAGTTAAGCAATCTGTAGTTAGTCCTAGGCACTCAGAAAGGCTGAGGCAGGAAGATTCCTAGAGCTTGGGAGTTTCAGACAAACCTGGGCACAAAGTAAGATCTCATTTCAATGAAAAAGTCCCATTATCTTTAAAAGACAAAGAGAATCATGCCCCTTAGGAAGTCTGATTTTTTTCATTTATGCTATAACTTGACAATCATACTAAGTACCTATCATCTCTCAGATATGTCTATTGTTAACCCTGAAAGCTCCACCAACACCCATGACTGCAAGAATTATTCACACAAAAATATTTTCAGAAGACTTTTTCTAAATAGATGTCATATGACAGATTCCTCTGAATTTTTTCCTTGGATTAAATTATTGCAGTGTTTAAAAGCAAAGGCTCCTGCACTAAACAGGTCTGTTTAATTTTTCATCCCAACTCAACATCCTTACTAATTTCACAGTCTTAAATGATTTGCTTTAAAACAAGGGCAACTTTACCCACCCAGGAACTTTTGGTAACATCTGGTGTCAATTTTGTTGTTACAACTGATGGAATGCTACTGCCAGCTAATGGGTAAAGGCCAGGGAGGCTGCTAACATCCCCAAATACTGAGGACAGCTTCCACAACAAAGAATTAATTAGCCCCCCAGTACTGATGGTTCTGCAGTTCAGAAGCCATGCCTTAGACCTATCACTAAACTGTTGAGAAGTCAGTTTTCCCACTTGCAAAATAGAGCCACTATTGTTGGGCCTGCTCAGTGTTGAGAGGCTCATACTCTTTAAATATTATTGTTAAATTCTTATCTTCTTATTTAAGTTATTAAGATCCTAGCTAGTGAATTTCCTCCTGCTCCCACTCAAGCCCTGTCTGCCTTGTAACACATAGGAGAGTTGGGCACATTCGTCCCTAGGGTGAGAGCACCCACTCCAATCAGCTTGACTGATTCAGCAAATAACAATTCGGGATGCCCACTTAGATTTAAATTTCAATGAACGACAATGTCTAGTACAAGTATGACCTGTGATATATTCAGGACAGGTTTATTATTTTTAAAAACCTATATGATGTCTTTCATAAAGCAAAATTTAATTGGGTTTTGTGTATTTTTGTGATGACCCTACACTTGAAACACCTGGCCTCGAAACAACCAAAAAATACTACTTTGCATAAGTTAAAGATCAAAACCACCTCGCTTTCTCTCAGGGGAACTGAAAGGAAAATGTCACACCTGCTAAAATTATAAATGTATCTTCAGTTTCACAAAATAAACATTTAGGAAGCCCACAACCTGGTGTCCCCTAAGTTGGCAAGGACTGGTATCTGGGGTGTTCAGAAGTCTAGAATTTGGTAGTCATGCTTAACCCAGTTAGGGACTTTCTACAATAAACTTAAACTGTGGTAGGCTCACCTTGCAGGGTTGTAGAGCATGTGCCTAAAGTATTCAAGCACATAACAGGTGTTCAACAGTAACATCATCAGGTATGGTGTCTGGCTCTTTGTGGGGTTTGATACATATAAGGAGAATGGATATGTTCCGTATAGCACATGTCAGAAGGTGATAGAAGGTAGCTATTCAATTAAGAACTGCCATTCCTCTGGTGGGTGCTATGGCTTGTGTCTAGATCCCCCTACCCCAAGCCTCATGCTGTCATGGAGGTGTTGATTTGTTTGTTTGTGGAGATGGCTGAATCTAGTGTAACTGATCTATAGTGCAATGCTAGGATTAACGGTTCTGGGATTAAAGGTGGATGATTGCTGAATCAGTCCACTGATTGGTTTGACACCACACTAATCTTGGAGAACTGCATACAATATAAGGGACATAAAGATTTGTCTCACCTGTTCCTGTTGCTTTTGCCATCTTCTGCTACCATGAACTGTTATCTGCCTGTCATGTGCCACTCTGCCTTGGAGCCAGCCTGTTACAGAACGTGTGGGTTAAGTAAACTTTTCCTCCTTTAACTTTGGTTATCAGGTATTTTGTCTCAGCAATGACAAAAACAACTAAGAGAGTGGGTAACTGAGTCACTACCCTCTGAATATTTTTAAAGGCATACACATGTGGAAATAATTCCCAAATATTTGAATCAGAAAGCATATCCAGGAATGTAGATGTAGCATCTTTATCAAGATGTTAAAGTGGGTCTAGTGTGCCACCAGGGATGGATAAACCACAGAGTCTAATCTTGGAATTGGGAAGATTCATTAACAAGCCTCTTCTTCCCTCCATTCACTGAAGGTTCTTAAATTTTAGTGGGGACCAGAATTTCCTGGAAAGGTCATTCATATGGATTGCTGGGGCTGGGGAGATAGCTCAGTGGTCTAAGTGCCTGCCTGGCAAGTGCAAAGACCCAAGTTTGATCTGCAGTACTGCATGCCAGCTATGAAACTGGGCATGGTGGCACATGCCTGTGATCTTAGCACAGGGAAGCTGAGATAGGATCACTATGAATCCAAACTGCGTAGTGAAACCCTGTATCAAATAAACAAATTACAAAACCTATTTTTAAAAAAATGGTCTGCTGGGTTCTACCCCAGTGTTTCTGATTTGACAGACAGAATGTGACCTGAGAATTTGCATATTTTAACAGGTTCCTGTGAGCTATTATTGCCACTACTGCCTAGGGACAATTTGAGAACCACTGTACCACATTCAGGGCTCTCAACCCTAGCTTGTTTTGGCTACCAGAGTGTTTTAAAATACCTAGGCCTAGGCTCTAGATAATTTGATTGATTCATGAATTGATTAATTGAGTTTTTATAATTTGATATAAATAGTCTAAAGAAAGACCTGAGCACCTCATAATTGTAATGCTTTCTCGTTAGGAACTTGATTCTTCAAATGAGCTCTGCTCTAACTCGAAAGTATACCCAGGAATAAACAATACCCCAACTGAGACTACTGGACCCAGAATTTGAAGGGTAGCAAGCTCCCTGCACATTAGAGTATGAGTACAGCCTAGGTCTTATCCTAGAAAAGGCTTCCTTAGAAAAGGCTTTTGCAGTATGATTTATGAGCTAGATCTCTGGAGATCTCAAGCTGGAGAGATAAACACAGAATGCACCATTCACTGCTTCTCAGCCACTGAACAGGTAGCACGAATTTTGCGTATTTTGCACAATCTACAGAAAAGAAAGCCTTCCATTGACATCAACAGATTGATCTTTAGATACAGAATCCAAATATAAAAAACTAACAGTAACTGGGCACCATCAGGCAAACAGGGTAGAAACCTTAGCAGTGAATTTCCAGAACTTGGCAGAAGAGGATCCCAGACCTGAACAAACTCGACCTTGCATTTAGCCTTATTCCAGCTAGGGGTTGTCACTAATTATCATGGGTGTAGGGCATACTTACTATTGCATATGGATTATACAGTTTATATTCCAAAATGAAGACTCAGCCATTTACCCACTCCGAGGACTGTAAAGTACTAGGGCCAAGAGGGTCTAAACCATGTAACATAATCAAGATTCTAGACTCTGGGCAAGAAAGCAAAACAGTATCATTTTGGTAAAAATAAATAAACAAACAAACAATAGGGATAAACATTCCCTAAGGCATGGGGAATGAGCTTTTCTATTCTGCTGGTGAAAGTGTTTGTGAAATTGTTAATTCATGTAGAATTTTGGGGAGGTAATTTGGAAAATTCCCTCAGAATTTTATATTTATTTATTTTTGCCTTTTTGAGACAGGGTCTCACTGTGCAGTTCAGGCTGGCCTTGAGCTCACTTTTGTAGCCCAGGCTGGTCTCAAGCTCTCACTGATCCTCCAGTCTCCCAAGTACTAGGACTACAGGTGTGCACCACCATGCCTGGCTCCTCAGAATTTTAACACGTGTATGTTACTATCTGTACCACAACTAGTAACAACCTACAAAAATATTACAAGATGTGTGTAAAAACAGATATTGAAGAATGTACTTTGCAGCATTGTTTCTAACTCTTCAAAATAGAAATAAGCCATAGACATATAAAAAAGGAGTACAGCTGGGCATGGTGGTGCATGCCTGTAATCCTAGCACTTGGGAGGCTGAGACAGGAGGATCGGTGCAAGTTCCAGACCAGCCTGGGCTACAAAAGTGAGCTCAAGGCCAACCTGAACTGCATAGTGAGACCCTGTCTCAAAAAGACAAAAAAAAAAAAAAAAAAAAAAAAAGAGGAGTACAAAAAGGGCTGGCGAGATAGCTCTATGCACTAAGTAAGGGTCTGTTTAGGCAAGTGTAGGGACAGGGGTTGTATCCCCAGCACCACATGCCAGACTGACCTCATGCCCTGGTGTTATGGTTTATGTCTAGTTGTCCCCCCAAAGCCTCATGTAGTCATTGGGCGGGGACTTCTATAGATTGAGACTTGATTCATGATCCCTGGGATTATGTTTTAGTACTGATGGGATTATCGGTCTGAGTAAGGCTGAGACTATGGGTGTGGTCTAGGGCGGATATCCTAAGGTGGAGAGCCTGAATGTAAGAGTGAGAGACAGACTTGGGCTGGAGCTGTTGCTCTGCTGCCATGTTTGTTTGGCTGCCTCTGTCACCATTTTGCTGCTGTTTCACCACCATGAACTGGATGCTCTCTGCTTTGTTCCACTCAGCCTTGGGCCAGCCGAATATGGACTGAAACCTCTACAAACTGTGAGCTAAATAAACCTTTCCTTTCTTCATTTTGAATGTTGGGTATTTGTCCCAGCAATGAGTAAAAAGTAACTAAGACAACTGGGCATGTTAGCCGGCCTCAGAAACAGGGTGTGGCCATGCACACCCATAATCTCAGTACTGGGGGTGGGGGCTGAAAACAGGAGGATCACTATGAGTCCAAGCTGCTTAGTGAGATGCTGTACCAAATACATAAAAAAGGGAGTATATAAATTCCTATAACTTAGAGGTCTTCTATTTAAACAATGAGAACTATGTATGTTGCACACATGTGTATATAGTATAACACTTCTGTCTTTTAAAAGTTCCACGCATTTATGTAACTATATTTAAGAACAAGCATACAAATCTGTAAATATATCTACCAATCTCCACTTTTTGGGAGTGAGGCTGTACTGGGGAAATTGTTTCATTTTGTCTGTACACTTTCCTATAATTTCTTAAATTTGTTTTAACAATCACATATTACTTTTGTTTTAAAATTCTCTCTCTTTTTCTGAACTCAGGAACTTCCTGCTGAACTATAACCCTCACTCCGCTCTTATTTTTTATTCAGAGACAATTCCCCTAATTCCCCAGTTGAGGATCAAACTCTTGATCCCCCTGCCTCAGTGTCTCAGAGTATTATAGGTATTCTCCATCAGGATCCTCCTCTTCTACCCTTCATTCCTACCAACGTTCCACTGGACCCAGTCTCTCTGTCCTTGCCCTGACTCCATGTGACCATATGCCTACCAAGTCTAGGCCTTGTAAGAATGTGCCCTCCCCACAGCTAACACTCTTCACCCTGGATTTGTCTTCAGGGCCCAAGCACCCTCTTGACCTCCAGTCTTGTGCACAATATTTCTACTGGCTCCTCTCAAATTTACCTCATTACCCTGAGAACTACCTCAGGTATTCAAAGTTCACATCTTTTCTCTGGAATGAAACCAAAACCCACTTTCAGTTTTGAGGAGGCTGTGGTTTGAGTTAGATGCCTGTCTTGGTCCAGTCAAATAAGGCCAGAGGGGCAAATACAGGCAGAGCAAGCCAGAGGTATCTTCAGTGGCTGGTGCAGTTCTCAGAAAATGAGATGTGGTAGTGCTAACTGTCTGACAAGTGAAAGCCCAAAATTTGCCTGCTGCAGAAATACCAATGACTAAGAGCTTCACACCTAAGATATGGATTAGTCGCCCCCACATGTGGAATAGGGCCAGAACTTCACAAGTAAGGAAGAGTATAATCTGGTAGGTAAGTGCATTAACTTTGGAATCAAGTGTTTTTCCCTATTGTGCCACAAACTATTTTAATCCAGAGACAGTTACTCATTTCTGTCATCATCATCATCATCATCATCATCATCATCAATGTATTTGGTACAGAGTCTCACTATGCTGCTTGGACTTGTAGTGATCCTCCTGTTTTCAGCCTCCCCAGCACTGGGATTACAAGCATGTACCACTATGTCTGGTCTCAGTGGCTGGCTCAGGGTGCCCTGGGGTGGGGCCAGTGCAGCATGTGGTGCTGGGGATCAAACCCCTATCCACTGTGGTTGCCTAGGCAGCTGCTTAGTCTGTTGACCTATCTTGCCAGCCCTGTTTACTCATCTCTTTATGCCATTTTCTTACCTATCACATGACAAAAATGATAGCTAATCCCTCTGGGTAATTGTAGATATTAAATGAGATTATATATCTTATTACCTAGCTCTAGCAATCACTTAATAACTATCATTATTAATATCATTACATCATTGCCAGTATTATTATAGGGAATTGACAATAGTGTACTAAAAGGCAGTAGGTTTCACATAATACACACACAATTCAACTATAACCTTATGAGGAGAGCAAGAAAGAGAACATAGGGAAAACACAGAAATATGCAAGCTATACTAAATAGTATATGATATATATTGTAATAAGACATATAGGTTAAAGATACTAGGCTAACAAGATAATAAAAATATAATTATACTGGGGCTCTGACTGTGGAGCACTGCCTATTAACATCCCTGTGCTTCTGAAGGGTTGTACAAGGAGACAATAAGCACATGATTCCAGAAATGTCAGCCTTGTTATATTGTGGCATGAGGCAAAATTGCTCTGAAGAAACATTCCTTTTGTCTAAAATAGAAACTTTGAAGGAAGCCAAGTTAACACATGACAACTCAATATCCAGTTCGGGGGTGGTGGGGTGGGAGATAAAGTCCTTTTATTTCTGAAATGAAAAGGGGAATTAACTGGTATCAAAATTCACATTTCTTTTCTGGAGAAATTCTCCAGCCAAGCTGGGTGCTAACCCAGTAGGCGATTTCACTTCACCGTCACTTCACAAAAGACTTCCAAATTCACCACAGCAGACCGCAAAGTGAAATGTTAAGTGCATCCTAGCTGAGAGGCGACAGAAGCCTCTACGCTCAATCAAAGCTTGCAATAATAGGATTCGTAAAAATTTAAGAAAAAGAAAAGAAAGGAAAAGAAAAGGACAGATGGGATTAGAAAATGTTGCATTTGTGAAGACTGTGGAATGAGATGAGCTCACAGCCCAGAGCCAGCCTGTCTTTTGTGGACCTACACAATGCTCGGAGAGCCAGACTGGATTAGGAAACCTCGCAACTAGGGGTCCAGAGAGAGACTGCCTGTTTCCAGACACTTGAGGGAGAGAAGGCTGAAACGATGCATCAGATTTACAGCTGCAGTGATGAAAATATAGAAGTTTTCACCACCGTGATTCCTTCCAAAGGTGAGTACCATTGCCCTTGGCTGTCCTTAAGGTGGCATCTCAGGCGGGAGGGTGACGACAATCACGTGCTATTTTATAATGGTGTACATGGAAGTCCCCACAGTCTAATAGGTTCTCTGTTTTAATGATATTTGATTTATTTTTTTTTTTCTGAAAAGAAGGTACGAGGATAAACATCAATCATTCAGAAACAATCTATCAAGGGGGAAAGGAGGGCAGTTAAATACTCCCTGTTCACTTAATTCAACACCGGCAAACAAACAGGCTGAATAAACGTGACAGCAAGTCATTGTTAAGGAAAACAGAAATGAAAACAAAATTCCCAAAGCAGCTAGACAAATTCTCTCATTTTCTTCAGTGAGAAAGTGGGCTCTGAAACATGAATCAGCAGGCTCAAAAGTATGATATCTAACTATACCATGAAGTGTGAGAAATTCTCCCAGTATTGGCCTAAACTCCAGTGAAGCAGTTAAATAGTGACCTGAACCTAGGGTGGGTCTTCCCAGAATCATGGGGGACAAACCTGACCTAGTCCAAAATGTCCAGGTATGATGACAGGAGAATCTTGACATTGTAAGCCCTGCTGTGCCCAGCATCGGTGCAAAGTCCCAGGAAAGACCCTATGGGAGGCTCTCCAGATTCCAAGTGGCCTTTACAAGGCAGGTCCCTTGATCCCCCAAAGCTTGCCCTCTCTTCTGCTGCCCTTGTGAAAGCCAAAGCCCCTATCTTACTGGAAGACCACTTGACTAAGTCTTAGCTCCTGCTCTCATTGTTAGACTTGAATGAAATGGGCTGAGTGTTTGCTGGTGTTGTGACTCCACTCAATTCTTTTCTTCCTTCTGTGTCAGCTGCTGACAGGACCATTGCTCAGGGGGGAAGACCAGGACTCACCCTAGCCACAAACAGACAGCCAGCAAAACATACATTAAACCTTAGACATCCACTGACTGAGAGAGAAAGAGACAGAGAGAAAGACGGAGATAGACAGACAGACAGACATAGAGACAAAGAGATACAGAGATTCTGAAAGTTAAAAGCTGGCCTCTGACCAACAGGTTCACTTTTGGTTAAATAACCCAGGGGAACTCTTACATGTGGATGCTAATAGTGCCATTGACTCTGAAATGACAAAACTGAGACATGTCTACAAAGAGGAGAGCAGATAAAATATGATGCCTTCATACATCCTGTCTGGGGTCAGCAGGAATGAGCTAGATTTCTGGGAGTGAGCATAGAGATCATTCATTCATTCATTCATTTGTTCATTTATTATGCATGCAGGGACTCAAACTAAGCACCTCATGCATCCTAGGCAAGCCCTCTACCACTGAATTACATCCCTAGTCCATGGCCATACCACTCTGAATGCACCCGATCTCATCTGAATTACATCCCTAGTCCTATATGAAAGTTAAATGAGAAAAAAAAAAAAAGCTGATGAATTACATATGTTTAATAACATTTCTATAAATTTGGAAATATAAAATAATAGTATATGGTGTTTACAGCTAAATGTCTGGAGAGAAGTGTGAATGTGGCCCAGAAAGATTCAATTAGTGATGTCAGTAAGTAGCCCTAGAAGAAGACAGAAGTCAAATTTTAAAAGGGTAGAAAGGCAACCTATATGCTACCTCTCATTTTTTTCTATGAGGAAAACATAAATTGGAAGCAAAGATGAAAATGTTAAATATGTCTACATTTTCTGTAACTTAAAAAAAATAAGTTTCAGGAGGAAATATCAAGGACAACATGGTTACGAGGCTGTCACTATTTCTGCGCTGTGTGAGCTTTGACAATATACTTAACCTCTCTGGCCTTGAGTTTCCACTTCTGCAAAATGGAGAAGCAGACTTACCTCCCAGGATTGTCATGGGGAATAAGTGAGTTAATATAGAAAATGTCAAGAGCAGTAGCTGGCAGGTAGTGTGAGCACTATTACATACATCACTTACAGAGTGATTTCTATTTTTATTCTTCATTTGGAGCAATGAATAAATTCAGAGAGGAACATTTACCCCTGTATTCCTTTCTTCTCCCCCTGTATTATTTTCATTCCTGGAGACATCCTGGTAGTAAATCAAGCAAGTGTCCAGTGGCATTCACAGACATTTCACCACTTGGGAAGTTGTCCCCTAGAACAGGAATATTCGCAGTTTCACCTTGGATCATAAGTGGAGACCCCTTTTCCTGCTCTTGTGTTGCCTTCCCTGTGTTCTCCAAGCCCTCAGGCATAGACTTTCAGTGAGAGAAGCTAGTGTTAACAGGTCCTGAGCCACTGCTGATGAGAGATCAGTGGGCTTTTCTCACATCCCCACAGGCTCTAACTATGGAAGTAGAAGTTGACTTACCTTCACCTACCCAGAGTTACCTCCTCCCCAGGAGCCTTTCCCAGGGGCAATTTAGCCCATGATCATTAATGTGCAACAACTAAACCTCTCCAGGTACTAGCACACCAGCAGAGCAGCATACCCTAGTGGTTAAGAGTGTGGGCTCTGTTGCACCACTAACCAAGTACCTCCTCTACCCTCTCAATATCCACCTCAGTATGGGGTTAAAGAAGAGCACCTACCGCTATAATCTATGAAATTAAAGATAAGACAAACCATCGCTTCACAAAGCTCAATGTAAGTTATCATCACATCTGTTGGTTATTGCATTGTTCTTTCCAATAGTGTTGGCCTCCACCTAATATCTACATTTTTTTTTTTTTTTTTTTTGGTCTTTTTGAGACAGGGTCTCACCATGCAGCTCAGGCTGGCCTTGAGCTCACTTTTGTAGCCCAGGCTGGTCTCGAACTCATAGTGATCCTCCTGTCCCAGCCTCCCAAGGGCTGGGACTACAGGGGTGCGCCACCACGCCTGGCTCAGTATCTACATTTTTAACTGAGATATCTTAGTATCTCACAAAACTATGGTAGCAATATAGTGTCTTCTAAGTAAATCAAAGGCACAAGATCAAATCTGTAACCGAAAACTTGGGTGTGCTTTTACTTGCTAGAGAGAGAGGAAGGCCCTTCAGGAAAAGATTTTATAGACACACTTCACAGTAAATAACAACCCTGAGATTTTAGTAAGAAGTTGTACCAGAAGTTATTTCCTGAAGTACACTAGAGTGGATTTGACTCTAGGATGAACATAGCACAGTACTGAAAATAATTTGGCAGAGATAGGAACACTGAGGAGGGAATAGAGAGGGGAATCAGAAGAGCAGGAAGAAATGGAGAATGTTTCACAAAAAGAAACTCTAATGAAACACTACAATCTCCAGAAATTATCGTCTGCCCTCCTCTTGCAGGAAAAAGCAATAACCATGATTAATTCACGGAAATTTACTCTTTGTCAGATTTGGGCAAGGGTTTTTATGAAGATTCATTCAGCTAATCATTGAGACCATCCTCTGATGGCAAGGCAACTATTTATTATCCCTGTTTCATACAGGAAGAGTGTGAGCTTCAAAAGAGTAATTCATTCCTCACACATAGACAAGTGGTCGGGTGTAGATTCACATCCAAGGGGAGGGAGCAACCCTGGCTCTTCACAGGCACACAGCCAGGTTTCACACTGCAGGGCTTTAAAGGGGGTAGCAAGGGTGCTGCTCATTTGTCACTCATTTGGTATGTGGTAAGAAGCCACGTTAGTTCTACACAGGGCAGAGGCATGGAGGGATTCTACTTGCAGTAGTTCATCCTAGCAGCAATGTGGAAAACCAATGTCTACATGTCTCCATGTGCAGTAAAAACCCACTTCCAACAAAGTACTGTTTTTAAAAAACTGGTAAACTTATTTCCTGAATTTTTTAAAATTGTTGTAAAATCGGGCCAGTGGTCTAAAGCGCCTGTGGAGGAAAGTTAAGGCAAGTGCTGCGACCGCTCCTCAATGCCTGACACCACATGCTGCACACCCCCACCCCAGGCCAGGCTGAGCCAGCCAAAACACAAACAAATAAATGAGGTTTAAGAGAAATCAATTTTTAAAACATCTTAAAAAATAAAATTGTTGTAAAATATATAGTCTATAGAATCTATCATTTTAAGTGTACAGTTAATTCAATAGTATACAACCATCTCCACCATCCATCTCCAGAATTTTTTCATAATCCTAAACTGAAATTCAGTACCCATTAAACTTTGGACATCCTTCTTTTTCTTGAGGTGAGAGACAAAGTCTCACTACATCATTCAGGCTAACCTTGAATTCCTGGGTCCAGTGGTCCTTCTGTCTCAGGCTCGCAAACAGACAGAACCATCGGCACACATCATCACACTCATCTGAAACCATTAGAACTAATTTCCAATTCCCTGAGCCTCTGTTGACTGTTTGAATCTGACTACTAGGATTCTCACGTAAATGGAATTACATAATATATGTCATTTTATGTGTCACTTATTTCACCTAGCCCAACGTTTTCACAGTTCATTCATGTGTAGCATTCTATCAAGATTTCATTCCTTTGTATGGCTGAGTGACAATTCATTGTATGGCTATACCACAATTTGTTTGCACATTCATCTGTTGGTGGGCATTTGGATTGCTTTAACTAATGCAACTAATGCTGCTATGAACTTTGGTGTACTGAAGCCAAGTAACATCTTAAGTTGCATAGGGATCCTGCCTCTTCTCCCACCTCCCTCCTCTATTCCAGATCTAAACTTCTCATGTTTTTACTATAGCTATGGCTACCTAGCAGCCATTTTCTAAAACTATGTCTTTATCTCTCTTTGCAGTAACCAGCCCATCCAGGAGAAGAGTCAAAAGTTCTCAACACCTCTTGGCTAAAAATGTAAGGACACTTTCAATCTCCACTGATTGACTTTCATTGCAAAAGTATAACGACTTCTTTACTCTCTCCCTTGATAGCAACACAGATTTTCTATGCGCTATGTGATTGCTACTGTACTTTATCCTTCACTTAACCAAAATAATTGACAAATGTACACCAAGTAACCCTGAAATGGCCCCCTCCTACTCTGTCATCTTTCCCACACACCGAAGGTACACCTCACTTTGCATATATACCTTTTTCTTGTTTAACAGAATCATGGACATAGAATTCCTGACCCAAGTACTCTCCTGATGTTGGCAGATGTAATGTCTCATTGTTGACCATTATAAGTAGCACAGCAATGAGTGTTTTTGTACACAATTCTATTTAGGTTAATTTATTAGCGTGTAGGACTCAAAGCAGAGTTAACATGTAAAAGGATAAGAGCAGTCCGATGCACACATCTATGCAGCCACCCATCCATCAAGGAATTGTGCTCCTACTGTGTGAGAAATGCTAAGTTAGATGTAGAGAACAGAAGAGTGATTTTTTAAAAAATGGTTTCTGCTTACATTTTTATCACACACTGCCAGGAATTTCCAACAATTTTAGGGCTTTCAGCCACGCCTTTCCACCTACTTGGAAGAATACAATACCTTACTCTACATGTCTTCAGAATCTAATAACGCTTCATGATCCTATATACATACTTCTTCATGTGGAAACTTTTAATATATCTTTACACTTTATTTTAAGGGGGAAACTAACCATTTCCTCTTGGTCATACTGCAATTTATATTGCTTTCACAAATTTTCACAGAATACCATGTTTATGGGGCCTGGCGGAATGGCTCAGTGGTCTAAAGCGCCTACTTGGGAAAGCTTGAGCGGCTTCAGGGACCGCGGTTCGATCCCCGGCACCACATGCTGCGCCAGCCCTGCCCTCGGGGCGGGCTGAGCCGGCCATAAAAATGAGTGAATAAACAAAAGTTCTGAAACAAGAAATAAATAAATAAATAAATTAAAAAAAAAAAAAAGAATACCATGTTTATTTTAAGTATCTCCAATTTTAAAAGCCATTTAAAAAATTTTTTGAGTGTTCTGGGCACAACATGGGATTTTGCTTGTCATCATATACATTTATTATGCTTTTAAGTCCAAAAATATTGTATATCCTTTATAAAATTTCAAAAATTATAAAGATATAAAATATAATAAGATCATAAAATCCTAGAAGCCATAGCAGAGTGGTTAGATACATAGACTTCAGGGTCAATGTGCTGGCATTTCAGTCCCTGTTCTGTCAGTTTCTAGTTATGTGACCCTCAACAAGTTGCTTAACTGTTCTGGGACTGAACTTGTTTAGCATTAAAATAAAACTAATAAGAGCATGTACTTCCAGAACCAAAGGAGAGAACAAATCATTTAATACACGGAAAGTATTTAGTGGAGAGATGATACATATTAAGCATTCAATATACATTGCTTTTTTAAAAGTAAAAATTTCCCAAATACTATAGTTGTGCCTTATTGTCTCATACTGTTTTGCAAATTGCTTTTTCATTTAATATATCTTGAACATCTTTCCATGTCAGTTAATTCAAATAGATCTCCATTTTTGATAGCTGTGTAGTATTCTATTGTATAAATGTACAATTGTTTACCAACCCAAAACAAATCTGAAGTATTTTACATTCATTATTTAACCAAATCATCAATAAATGTGATTTCTTCATTTTTCTATTAAGTTACTGCCACAAGAAATATTCTTAAAATATTTTAATGTTCTTATACACATTTTTAAGGGTAAGAATATAGATGTGAAATGCTGGAAAAAATTGTAGCCTCTGACAGAATTGAAAGAAGTGGAAAAAAATCAATAGCCATCAGCAAACTCCTAGCAACTATGTTAAAAAGTATCTTTGGCATAATAGCCAGGCCAATACCCTATGGTATCAGTGTTGCTAAATGTTGACAATCTAGTAGATAAGAATACCTTATTGATTTTTATTTATTTAATTGTTAATGTGACACTTCATCTTGTCATAGATTTACTGATAATTTCAACATGTTTCTCCTGCAGGTTTCTACTTAGTCTGTTTCCCTGTCAATTATATGACTTTTTGTAAGGATCTTAGAGAACATTTTATATGATGAGAAAGAGGAGGGTTTTTAATTGATGAAAAGTTTGGTTGTAGAGTATGACATTCTGATCTAGCTTATGGTCCCTGAAACCTGAGCCCAAAGTCCAAAAGCAAAATGTTCCTGGCCACCAAGGGACAGTAGGTTAGGTGTTGCCAAAAACAGAAAGGGAAAATGCTTGTAAGTATTTTACAGTTTAAGAAAACTTTCAACAGCATTTTAAATCTTTGAGCCAAGAAGGGAGGTGCTTGTCTTCAGATACTCTTTCTTCCTCTGTTGCAATGGCTCAGCCAGCCTTCCAGACTTTTGAGCTCTCCTCAAAGTCCTTCTAAACCTCTACCAACAGCTGCCCAGTCCCTCCTTGACCTCCACTGCATGAAACATGCACCTTAGGAGAGCTCACTTGCTGCCATGGTGACCGCCATCTTTTACAGGTGGGGAAAGTGAACCCTGGAAAGGAAAGGATAGGTGTGCCTGTCTCATTTCCTCAAGCATCTAGCTCTTGGTTTTCTTCTGCTTCCTTTTCACCTTCTCTAGTTTGTGGTCTGCAGACCATTGGATTGGTTATCTTGCCTGGGAAAATACATTTTTATATTTTACATTTTAAATATTTTAAAATACATTTTATTTTCCAGGGTACCAATATTTACACCTTTCTTTGGCTGAAATTCATATTTATATTTCCTTTAGCCCCTTGAGACACCATGTGAATGAATGTCAGTTTCCTTTCATTACAGTTTCCTTTCTCAGCCATCTCTAATGGCAGGGTTTCCTTTCTCTATATCACCTGTTAAGTTTTATTTTCTTCCCATCCTAGGGCACAAAACACCTCTCTAAACAATCTCTCTCTCTCTCTCTCTCTCTCTCTCTCTCTCTCTCCCTCCCTCCTTTTCCCTTTCTCCCCTTTCTTCTTTTCTTTCTTTTTTCTCTTTTTGTTGCATAGGCTATTTTATTGGCAGCCTGATCATTCTGATAGCCATTAATATTATAACAGTAGCTCAAGGGAATATGCTTACACAAAGAAAAGGATCAGTTAAGACTTTGGTCATAATGGAGCCACTTTTACTATGATTCAAGGCATCTTCTCATAAGCAGAATAGCTGTCTCAGAAAAGATGGAGAAATTAGATTGCAAATGTCACACTGCCCCCAAATTCCAAGCTAAGGAGGGGAGGGATTTGTGCAGTGATTTCCTCCTGGTCTTTTGAAATGTGCTGAGTAATCAATTGCTCTTGAAAATTCTTGTCTGAATTTAGGTAATTCTGTGGATTTTATAAGGACCATTCATGCAGGAGGCATGAAACCATAGTTCAGCTGGCTCCTTCCTTTACAGCAATATTGTCTTTTTATTTATTTATTTATTTATTTATTTATTTATTTATTTATTTTGGCTTTTTAAGACAGGGTCTCGCTATGTTTTTCAGGCTGGCCTTGAGCTCACTTTTGCAGCCCAGGCTGGTCTGGAACTCACACCGATCCTTCTGCCTCAGCCTTCCAAGTGCTGGGATTATAGGCGTGAGCAGTATTGTCTTGATTAAGACCCACAGCACCTCTTGACCTCAGTTTCCCTGTGTACAAAATCAGGGAATTGGGTTAAAACATTTCTGTGGATTGCTTCAGCTCCAAATCATGATGGTTCTCCACTATCTAGGTTCTGACTGTCTTTCCAACTCCAGCAGCCGTCTAGGCTTGCAAACAAACAGAATTAGATCCAAGATGTCAGAGAGTAGACTCTTGGGACATGGTTTAGTCTACATCTTCATTCTTCCTGCCTCTGACTTAAGACCAGCAGGAAGCATTAATTAACTGGAGTAACATTTGTTGCTCTGGTAGATTCTCCTACTTCAGTATATGTTTGTTATCCTAGGAAAGAAAAATTCCAGCATTGAATTCATCTCTCTTTCCACTTTCCCATTAATGTCCCTCACTCCACTCCAGTTTTTCTGTGTTACTCTTTTACTCAGGCTGCAATGAGCCAGGTCTCAGATCACCTTGTTCTAAGACCTCTAGTAGCAAACTCAGACTGTGTCCCATATACCAAAAAATAAACCACCTGTTGGAAGAATACCCTAAGGAGTGGTTGGCCTCAACTGGTGACCTAAGAAGCAGTGGCTTCATCTCCACCCCAGGAGGCCCCCTTCGTCCATCAGGCATCGGATGCTTCCCCACTCTCTCCTTCTTTATTCTCCTACCCTAACGTGTACAACAAGGCTAGAAGAGATGCCATTTATTGTTCCTAAAAGGGAATATTTGCTCCTTTCCAGAGGAGGAAATACTGGAAGGCAATGGTATCTTCCCATGGATTCCCTAGGCTTTCTTTTATCCTGCCTTCTTTCTTTTTCTTTTTCTATGATAAGTGCAAAAACACCATACCAACCTTTATTCCTCCTCTCTTAGAGAAAAGCTGATAGTTCAGTCACAACACCAGGAGTAGCTAAGATAAAAGTCCATGACAAAAAGCTGGGCAGTGTGGCACCCTCCTGTAATCACAGCACTTGGGAAGCTGAGGTAGGAAGATGACTGCAAATCCTAGGTCAGCCTAGACTACATAATTGGTTCAAGGCCAGGTTGAACTACATCATGAGACCCTGTCTCAAAAAAAAAAAAAAAAAAAGTCAATAATAAAGAGATCTGATTGTCAAGTAATAAGATTCAAATCCCTCCTATTCAATCCAAGAGATTCAGATTCTGAGGTGTCCCTTATGCCACCTACTATATGAGTTCAGGGGAATGTAGCATAGCACTGCCACCAGCAGGGGGGCTCTAGTACCCTCCGTGACATATATCTGAGGGAAGTGCTATGAGGAGAAAAGAGGCTTGATGAGAAGGGCTTATGCTGGACATGAGTGCAGATCAACCACCAAGGCACACACACACACACACACGTGTACACACACACACACACACACACACACACACACACACACACTCACTCATACAAGAGCTGGCCTGGGTGAACAGGTACAGCCCTCAGGCTGCAGGAAAGGCCTCCTGGAGACTCACAGAATTCATGGTCTTCTGCATTGTGTAGAGCAGGGACGGTGATTTTCAGTGCCAATAATGAAACTTAAATGCTTCTGAATTATCCTCAGTGCTCCACCAAGGCAGAAAGTGAATGAATCTGAGTCTCAAAATGGAGCCAAGAAGAGCAAATTTCCTAACCCATGTATGGCCAAATTTGAGATCTACTAATTTTATAATCAAAGGCATATTTGGAGTAAAGCAAAAGGTGACATATTCCTTTATTTTCTTTTGTAGGTAACATAAAACTAAATATATGAGCTGGGCGCGGTGGCGCACGCCTGTAATCCCAGCACTCGGGAGGCTGAGGCGGGAGGATCGGTAAGAGTTCAAGACCAGCCTGGGCTACAAAACTGAGCTCAAGGCCAGCCTGAACTGTACAGCGAGACCCTGTCTCAAAAAGACAAAACAAAACAAAACTAAATATATGGCATGAAGAAAGAGAGAAAGATGGGCTATTAAAATCTCAACTAATACTGGGTGTTTACTGTGCCTCAGCCCAGCAAGGCGAGGCATGAACATCCCCTTTCCACATACCTATTAAGCATCAAAACTAGTGTTTGAACTCAAGTTAACCTGACCCCAAGTAGTAGTGTTATCGTCTTCTTCTTTAATAACCTAATAAGAGGAAAAAAAATCACTTTTTTTTTTTTGCAGTACCATATATTGAACTTAAGACCCCGTGCTTACAAGGCAAGCATTTATTCTACTGATCTATCTCCCTAGCCCTATCTACCATTCTTATTTCTACTATCAATTGCCAGATAAGATTTTTCTGTCTCATTTTCTATTTTTTCAACTTTGTCTGTTTGAAAGAGTTTTATGATCACAGGGATAATTCCCTATTACATGTAACAAATGTTAGAGTGAGCTACATCTTGTTTGTAAGCATGCAGCTTTGAGCTAACTGATATTCATTTCCAGAAATGAAGAGATTCATTTCCCTCAATGACCTGAGATTATTTATTATTAAAGATTCAATTTTCCTCTACTGAGTTAAAACACCACTCTTTTATGATATTTTGAAAACTCCATTCATTTTTGCTCCAGGAACTCTCAAAAGCAACACAACAGTTATATTGACAACTGGCGGAGACCTGCCAGAGGATGGACTCAAAAGCCTGAGAACTGACAGATGCATTGTGAGCCCAGGACATGGCACAGAACATGCCTTTGCAGGACAGCTGTGGAAGGAAAGAACAGGCAAATGGGCAAATGCAAATCTCTGCAAAGCCGCAGTGTTGTAGAATATTGGAGGTTCTAAAGAGCATCACGGAGAAAGGACATTCAGCATGAATGACCCCAATGTACTGGATATGGATAAAATATGCAGGCTCTGAGCCCGGGCTGCTACGAGTCCTTTCATGACTCCCCAGATTAAAATAAAATGGCTGATGTTGTTTGTCTCAGGTTTTTACATTTAAATAATTTCAGTGACTTCAGTCCTTTCAGTCCCTCTGTCAGTCCCTCAGGGGTACTTATTTTAAGACCAGAGAGAGAGACACAGAGAGAGAGAGAGAGAGAGAGAGAGACAGAGAGAGACAGAGAGAGAGAGACAGAGAGACAGAGATTGAGAGAGAGACAGAGACAGAGACAGAGACAGAGATACCAAAATGTACAAATGCTCAAGTCCCTTATGTAGAATGGTGTAATATTTGCATACAACCCACACATATCTCCTATATATCTTAAACCATCTCTAGATTGCCTATCTGACCAAAAACAGTGAAATGCTAGGTAAACAGTTGTTATTCTGTGTGGTTTAGGCTATAAAAAGAAAAAAAAAGTCTGTACATGTTCAATGTAGACATGATATTTTTCCAAATATTTTCAATCTGACATGGACAGCTTTTAAGGTCCATTTTGGCAGACACTGAGGGCATTTTCCCTCACCATGCTTTCCAAAATAACCACTCAGGAGAATGCTCTCTTCTGCCCTGTGCTCTGGCTTACCTAGATTTCCAATGACCCAACCATCCAGGGTGGACATTCATCTCCCAGCCTCACCCTGATCCCAGTAGACTTGAGGGCCCTTCCTGCTCCAATGTCGCAGCAATTTTGTTTTATCTCTTTTAAACTCTAGGAATCATTTGGGCCAAGTCTTCTCTTTAAGCTTACTTCACTAAAATATCTCAAAACTGTCCTCTGCATGCATGAGGGTGTTGTCCTCTTAACTCCAAAGACCAGAAGACCTCAGTCTTCACGATGATCTTCATTTGAAATAGCCTGTGCTTCTATCAGGCCGTGGATCTTCCCAGGTACGGCTGCTGAGGAATGCCCCAGAAGCTTCATTTGCTTGCATCATGACATCACCTGGCAGTCTGAAAGTCGAATATACAATAACCATTTCTGGCAAGTTTTCTCCATAAGTTTCTTCATCACTGGAGTAGGGAACTCTATATAATAAAATTCCTTCTCAATCCAAGACCCATTTGTAAAGCTTTACCCTCGGGACTGTGGGTCCCAAATTCCTAGAACAAGGAGAAAATGACTGTCCTTCTCTACCCAGCAGGTGGTGATCGAATCAGACCTATACCCACCACGGACCCTGGAGCTGCTGCCGCACCGCTCTGACCACTGGGACACAGGCGATGGCCGCAGGTTTGGTCGGGCCCAGAACACGCGACCACCGAGGGCACATCCTGCCAAAACACCCACCAGACCTGGTACGGGAGTCCCCCCGCCTGAGCCAATCGCCCTGGTCCTCCCAGGGCATGGTGATCCCCTGAGAGCCAGTTCCATGCCTGGAAAAACACAAGCCCCGCAGGGCCCGTGTCCTTGCTTGTGTTTCCCTTAGAGGCCTGCGTCACACCAGTGACACCTGCGCTTTTCCCAGATAAATAATGTTTGCACTACAGCACTGCCTACCGACAAAACTCTGGCTTGGGTGTGTGTTGAGTAAAGATGCACTGTCCATGGTCTCACTGCACAGGGAGAGAGGGGCAATGTTCAGAAGATGTAAATCGTGGTGCTCAAGGGGAGAGAAAACCATGACGTGTGATGTGAAGGAAGCTTGTGCTATTTATTTAACAGGTTGCACGTGGTAGTCCAGGATCTCCCTAAACTGCCATCTTAAGAACTTAATTTGAATGATTTAAAAGAATGTGAGAGCCACTCCTGTTTTGAAAAGTGGAAACATTATAGTCTTACCTTGTATACCGTCTTTTTAAAGTGGTTTCGGCCTCAAGCACTGAAATAGAAATCTGCCTCTAGCCCACTGCAGTCTCTGATGGTATTTTGCCTTTGTTAGTTTACTTTAGTTATGCCCACAGCCTAAAGTTATTCGTATTTTAACTACAAAATTATACAATAGCAAGCCCAAGGTACCCTTAAGTCTTTGGGATGTTGACAGTGTTGTATTTTTCAAGAAGTGAAATAAGACTCCATTCTTTACCTTATCTTCTCTTCCTACCCAGTCAGCTTCCTTGTATGTTCATGTCCTGTTTTTTGTTTGTTTTTGTTGTTTTTTGTTTTCCCTAGTTTCATTTTCCCCTTAGGTTCCAGAGGAGGTCTCTGAGGTTTCTCTGGTCACTAAGAACCTGCTCCTGTTGATGACCCTATGTGTAGAAACACACAAAGCTATATTGTCTAGTTAAGTGATTACATGTTCATGTACACTGAAAGCATTAGGAAGACCACATTCGGCCTTGTAAATTAAAGTAGATTTTTCTCAGTGTCTATGTATAGGTGAGTGGGTGGGTATGTGTATATATATAGATGAAGAGAAAAAGAAGCAGAATATTTCTCTTTGCTACAAAATCAAAGTGAATTTAGAATCATGTTTCTGAGATTTTTGTATGCAAGAGAAATTACCTAGGAATTTTTTTGTATGTAAATTCTAATTTAGAAGGACTAGATGGGCCCCTATAGCTCATGTTTCTAACAGGCTTCTCTATTACTGCTATGGGGATTACAGATTGAGTAGCAAGAGTTTAGAGCTGATCTAATATAGTGATTCTGAAAGTGGGGTCTCAGAAACAGCAGTGGCACCTGGGACATTTGTTGTCAATGTGAATTTTATTGAATCAGAATTCCAGGGTTAAGATATATCAACTCATGTTTCGACATAATCCTCCCTCCATGACTCATCCACATTGGAGGTGGAAACTTTGATCTAGTGCCATTGCCATTTGCCAATGTACAGAAGAGGAAAATGAAACTATGGAAATTATCTGACCTACCCGATGTCACACTGCTTGTGAGCCACATAGCCCTATTGAAACTCCAGGTCCCCTGGTTCCCTAGCCAGTGATCCTTCCCCAGAGAAAAAAAGCTCTTTTGCTGTCTAGCTTTAAGGCCATCTTCATACCTTTCTAACTAGTTTGTGGCAGTTTAGCCTGCTTAAATCACTCTTTTATTTGGAAAGACAGGAACAGTGAATTACGAAATGGAGAGAATCTGTCGAACATGTGATAGGCCTGTGAAGGATGTGCCAGTCTGGCTTAAAAAAAAAAATAGATTGAGCTGGGCATTGATTCAATTCCCTCAGCTCCCCCAATCTTACAGATTTCAGAGAAGGTATGAGGGAGTATTTCTGAGCCAAAGCCAGACCCTGGTGCTCTCCAGGGAAAAGCTGGGCACCAGTCCATGTATTTCAAGCCTTACCCCCACTGTCAGAAAGCCTAATGTCTCTGGGGATCTCAGCTCTAGGGATATGCTTTATTTCTGGGCCATAGGTGAAGGCTCTTGGTTGTGGTAGCTTTCTTACGTGGGAGAAAGAGGAGGAATCTTGAGCCTTGCAGGGACTCTGAAGGCAGTGACCTGGCCAAGAAACTCCCACCATGGGCCTCATGGGCCTGGAAAGGGGACTGTCCTTATCTCCTAGACCTGAGAAAATAACTCTCTATAGGACTTCTTCCCTGGGATGACACCAGACACTTTGGAACCAATTTATTCTAAAAAGCTGCAAGTTCATTTCTCAGCTGGGCCACTGTCCATCATTCCAGCAAATTTTGGCCTCTCTTTCCCAGCCCCTTCATGTCCTCCTGTCCCCTTTCTCACACCGAACACTAACAGTGTCAGTGATAGGTGCTGGCCCTACCATAAATTGCTAAATTATCATGGTGATCATCTGATATGTCTGAAGCCCTTAAAACAACAGCTTATTTTCCCAGAGACCACCACCCCCTTTTCCAACTCAGGCCAGAGTGCAATTTCCTTTTTCCTTTGTTGTGGCCACAGGAAAGACCCCAGTCAGCTCCTCAGATATTCTAAACATCTCTCTCAAACTCCACCCCTAGCAAATGTCCATAAAAGCCTTAGCTGTCTTTGTCTCAGATCAGAGGATCCATTTGGCTCTTCTGTCCTCATCCTCTCCATGTCTTTGGAGTTAATGAAGGCTTCTTTTATCTTTCCTATCCTATGTGGTGGTCTTTGTTCCTGCCATGGGCTGCCCTGGCTCAGAATGCCTGCTTCTCAAATATGCAGAGAACATGGTCAGTAGAGGTCCCATCTCCAGTCTTTTCTCTGCAAGGCTACCAGAGAGATCCTCCTAAAACAGAAATCTGCCTTCCATCAGCCTCTTTCTTTAAGCAGCAGGTTCCCATATCACTCCCATTCCAAGCCATGCTACTCCTGTCCCACCATTCTCAGATAGAACAACCCTGAACTACAGTATACTATAGTTCTGTTGTGTTCTGCTGCCCTGATCTTTGTTGAGATCCTTTTCCCCAGTTTTCCCTCCCTGGCTCACTCTACCTTCTCTCAGAAAGGCTGAAACGGGGAATCCCTTGGTCAAACTGCCCCAGCCCAACAAGGTCACCAAAGAGGTACATTTACTATTAAATAATCCCCACCTGGCTTCATTATAATTTTGTGTTAAGTTTTTGGTGCAGAAGAGGAAACAAACAAAAATGAGAAAGAAAACCTTTACTCCAGACAGGGACCGCATGCAGCACAGAACTCCTATGTGCAAGTGTATCTGGTAATTCATGAGGGCTCTGGCACAGGCAGAGTTTCAGGGGCGGAGCTTGAAGGGTGGGCTCAGCGAAGTGCCCGGAGCTGATTGGGGCTTGTCTCCTGCGTGGGAAGGGTAAACAGAAGTTGCATTGGGGGCTGAGGGAAGAAGACGAAAAGTGAATTTTTCAGCCTTGTTAGACCACCACCATAATGATTCAGCAGTTCATACACAGACAGGAACCTATCATTTTTATGTACCTCTAACACCTCAGTTTTCCAAGTAGAAAGTACAGACTACTGCGATATCTACCTCTTACAGTTGTGTTAAAAATTACATAAGAACCAGATATAATGACACACATCTGTAATCCTAGCACTAGAGAGACTGAGGTGGAAGGATTGCTCCAAGTTTAAGGGAAGTCTGGGCTACAGAGTTTATGACCAAGCTGAATTACAAAGCAAGACCCTGTCTTTAACAGAAAAAAAAAAAAAAAAAAAAGAATTAAATGCGATATAGACATCCCTCCATATCTGAGGAGACTAGTTCCAGGATCTCTCTCAGATGCTGAAATCCATGATGCCCAAGTCTCTTTTCTAAAATGACATGACATTTGCACATAACCTAATGGCATCCTTCCATCTGCTTTAATTAATCCCTAGGCTTTTAATAACTAATATAGTGTAAATGCTATGTGAGTCACTATTATACTGTATGCTCAGGGAATAATGATGGAAAAATATACCTGTACATGTTCAGTACAATTTTTTTCCAAATGCTTTCAATCCACAGTTTATTGAATTCATAGATGCAGAACCAGTGGACACAGAGAACTAACTGAAAATAGGTGATTTATGCTCAGCACAATGCCTAGTATACTCAAAAATATCAGCTGCTATTATTACTTCCACCTGGGCACCATTCATTATAGTTCAGTCCTGGTAATGTTAAAAGGAGAACTTCTTGGATCAATTAACCTTAGTAGATGTATTTGAGCAAAATAAAAAATTATTCACAAATTAGGCAGTGCTCAAACAATAAGTTCTGAGAATTGCAATCAATAAGCAAGATATAGAAATAAATTAATTGGTCATAGCCTAGCCAACAACCACTTCACTGGTTACTGCTTAACTAGTTAATTATTTCAGCCTAATCATTTAAGTAATCACTTAAGTAGCCACAGGGCTTCTAAGATGAGCTAAAGCTCAGTTCCTACAATTTTAGCTGCATATTGGTTTGGTCTGTTGGGCTCAAAGCAGGTACCCAGTCCAAATCTATGGCCTCTCACAAAATTTCACTTAACAATACTTAGATTTTTTTTTTTTCATTTTATAAGCATTGAGATATTTTCCTCGGGCAGGGAGTGCTATTCACTGCAGTGCATGAGGTCAAGTTTGTCCTAGAACATCAGCCCCAAGAGAGATTTATGTTGAATGCTGGCTAGCTCATCTCAAAATCAGATTACCTTTTCTCAAAATCTGAGTTTTTAGAAGCTGCAAACTTCAGGGTAGAAATTACCCAGAAAGGCTGAAGTATTGGGAATAAAGGTTTTAAAAAGCAGATTCTTTATACACATGTGTAATGTAGCTAATGTCTCAGGATTCTGACCTGATAAACTCCAATCCTTCCAGCTAATGGCCTATACTTCCCATAACAGTACTTTCTCTGCTCACTTTCAGAGGGGCATCTAGTAGTTCTATTTTATGTCATTGATTCTAACTATGTAGACCTAACTTCTGGTAACCTCTTTGACCTCTTGTCACCTGGGCCCTTGGGAAGGAGGAACTTAGAGGGCATTCTCTGAAAACCCACACATGTATGATTTGTTAAAATTGATCTCAATTCAGGGCTGGGGAGAGAGCTCAGTAGAATAAGCACCTGCCTAGCAAGGGCAGGGTCCTGAGTTCAATCCCCAGTACCAAAAAAAAAAAAAAAAAAAAAAAGAAAGATCTTAATTCTTAGAACAGTTTTAGGTTCACAGCAAAAGTAGACTGAAGGGGTACACAGATTACCCATATGTTCCTCTCCTTCCTTCACACTTACACAGCCTTCTCCACTATCAACATTCCTTTTCAGAGTGATACTGTTAACACAGTTAATTGCATTGACACACTGATCCCATGTACACCTTAGTTCCAGCTACTGGTGGAGGGATAGGATGCAGGTCACCTCACTTGGCAGTTACCAGTACCTGACTCTACTGCCTGGCTTTGCTGCTTGGTACAAAGGCATTAAGAAGTTACTTCCTGAGATTGGTTGGCAAAAAAGATAATTGATGCAGAACCAGAAGGAGGCAGAACTCAGAGTACCACTGAGTAATATCTCCTCTGTTCAATTTCACAGTCGGAATTTCTGAACCCAAAACATCAAATCTTTGTGGAAATCGAGCATATGGAAAATCACTGGTAAGTAAGATAACCGTGATTAGTTGTATCTGATATGATTTTAACTTGTTTGTCTGTTTATCCAGTGCCATAAAGTGACTAGGTATCTTTTGCACCAGTCTGAGGGTTATTAGAAAAGTCTAACTGTAGCCCTTTGCTCCTAAAAGCTATCAGTCAGCCCTCTTTGTGCTTTTGTGACACATCATTGGCTGCTTTTCTTTATTGCCAGAAATTCAGCTTTTAGGCATATATAGACTGTGAAATGGGACATCTCATTTATGAGAAAAACTGGTTTCTAGAATAGGCCCCACCAGATGGAAATGCCTAATTCCCTAGTGCTACTCTAGAGTAAAGAGATACAAAGTCCTCAAGTAAACACAAAACACTAATATCTTAGGGAGCTCAGGCTGCTGTAACAAAATTACATAGGCCAGGGGACTCTGACAACTTCTCACAGTTCTGGAGGCTGGCAAATCCAAGATCAAAGTAGACTTGGTGTCTCATATGGGCTCTCTTGCTGGTTTGCAGATGGATGACAATTTTTGCTGTATATTCATATAGTTTTTCATCTGAAAAAACAAGAGAATAGAAAACTCTGACATCTCTTTTTCTTCTTGTGAGGCCCTTCACAGGCACTATCCTCCTCTATACTTCACCTAAACCTAATTATCTCCCAGAGGTCCCACCTCCTAGTACCATCATAGGAGATTAGAGCTTCAACTCACGTGTGTGAAGAGCACATAAACATTCTGTCCATTATTACTAGTCATCTCAGGACAGACATCTCTGGGAGCTTCTATAGCAGATGAGGTTCTCTGGAAGCAGGCTCTGGGACTTAAGGTTTGAGGTACAACATGTATATTAAGGGCCAACATCAGTGACGAGACTGGGGAGACAGACAGCTGAACCATGATACAGGACCAAAATTTCATTGTGAGGATCTCTGGGTATAGTTGCCCCACGCAGGGCAATCTGAGCTGGGCCACAGTGGCTTTGTGTTCTCATTCCATCACAGCTTATGGGCTGCCCCAAGAAGGATGTGTTGGTCAGCTTCTTATATCCTTATAAAACAAATTAGAGTGAAAGGCCTCCCTCCTGGTCTGGGCAGACTAATTCATTTAAGATACTAGATTTCATTTGGGATATTAGCAAAATCACACAGAGTGTGGAGTGGAGCAAGCTGTTGTTAAGGAAGACCCTCCCTCGACCTTGTACGCAAGGAATTTGGAATGGCCTAGCAGATGACATGGAGAAAATGTCATCAGACCATGATAGCTCAGCTCAAAATGCTGTCCTGATTAAATCAAAGATAATGGTTAGAGAGTGTCCCATGGCCGTGCATTAAGCTGTACCCTCCCAGCCCCCATCCCTGTGCCTTCTGTAGGTGAAGCTCACATAGTGCACTTGGCAGAGAGGCAGCTGCAGCCAGAGTCTAGAGGAAACTGGGGTAGGACGACTGTGGTTACAAAGAGAAGGCAACAATAATGAAGAGGAGGAAGAGGTAGTGTTTCTCTTTAGGTAGGCCTGAAAATAAACTGTCCTGTAACTCCACAATTTCATTTTCCTGTAATGGGAAGCAGTGCAAAGCCCACACACCTAAGTCTGATTCAATGTTGAAATGAATTAGAGATGAACCTAAGGGAAGAGGGGAGAGGAACCGGGACAAGGGCCTACCCTCCAGAGCTAAGGAGCCTTGGTGTATGTTCACCTGGCCATTGGCACCAGGGGGGGAAGGGAGTGCTTAGGAGAGACCACAAGGTGGCACGGTAACTCTGCCCACAGTTTGGCCTGCTCCAGTGAGGAGCTGGTGAATACTGGTGCCCTTGACCTGGAATTGTGATTTCAGGAATGTCGAAGTGAAACGTTTGATAGGGCTTGGGCTACAAGAACAAAGCATACATGCATCCATTGACTGAGCAACCTCTGGACATTGCCCTGGTTAAGCCATCAGTTAATTTTCAATTCAATACCTGATCCCTGAGTATTTACCACCTCCTTTGGAAAAGTGGAGGAGGGCTACTAAGTGGGTTAAGTCTCACACTCTGCCACTCACCATATAACATTAAATAAGTTCAAGAACAAAGGGCACAGAGGTACAGAGAAAGGTCTCCAACTTGGACTACTACCTTAGGGAAGGCTTCTTGGAGAACATGGCTTTGAAGGAAAGGAAAAGTACAGAGTTGTGGGCAAGCATGAGGGAAGGCAGGCCAAGGCCCAGCAGTGGATCTGCTGACACAGGGAAGAACAGACAGCTGAGCTACATAGATAAGGTAGAATCCACTGTTACAGAACCTCGAACATCAGGCTGAAAAGTTGGCCTCATTCTGCCCTGCCACGGTAGTCATGAGTAGAAGAAGAAAATGGAAAACAGAGCAGGTCTGGTCAGAAACAAGGGTGACTGTTCCTTAAATCCTACAGGAGGCAAATGGAAACACTGAGACTAGTGTGGTCAGCCTGTTTAAAGAAAGAATCAGCAGGATTTGACAACTGGACACCCATGCCAGGGATGGAAGGGTAACAATTCTCAACCAAGATCAAGTAGTACTCCCAAGTGTCTTTAAGCCAGTAATTCTCCCAGGGTTGGAACCTTGTTAAGAATGCACATGCTCAGGCCCCCATAAGACTTTCTGTATAAGATACTGGGTGGGCTGTTCCCCAAGACTTGTGCAATGGCTGATGTCTACAGCCCAGGTTTTCGGTGATCACTTCAGCCATTCATTTTCAAATGGATCCAGTCTGTGCCAGGGTATAAATGTGTACAATTCTGAGGTCCTTTCTCCTTCCTCCTAATACAGATTCCTCCTGTGGCGCGAATCTCAGTGAAAGCTCCAGCTGCAGTAGAGGCAGCAGCCACAGGCTTAGAGAACGGAGCTGTCCTGAGGAGAGGGTAAGTACTACGCCTTCTATCTCCAACACTTGCCTGGGTCCCTATGCTGTCCTGACCCTACCACAAAAGAGCAACAGGTGGCCTAGTTTTCATACTCGAGATGCTAAAATAAACCCCATGCCAGCTGCAAATTACCTTGTAATGAGGGCCATAATTCTGGGTCTGGGTAGTGCCTCATCAACTGTTTTTCTAGGATTAAGCTGATGCATTTTGCATGGTTTCCACTTCATTACCACCATTCTTTGGGCTTGGAAAAATGTCATTTGGGAGGATTTCTAGTTATTAGATGAATGGCATCACTAGCCAGATTCAGAACCTCCAATTTGTAGAATGTCAGAAATACCTCATGAATTCACTTAGTGCTCCCTGATAAAGAAATATATAAAATACAGATATGTCAAACCAAACTATAACCCAAATATGCATGTCAATTCTGGCCCAGAGCCAGCAGCTAGAACAGCAGGAGTTTCTCCAACACACCCTTACTGGCTTCAGTCAATAAGACAGTATGTAACTCAGCATGAACTTTTATGATCTGCTCTACTGTCTACAACTCTAAAGGTGGAGCTAGGCGGTTTAAGAGATGGTAAAGGATATGAACTGTTGACTCATCTGCTTTCTGTCTAGACACTGCCACCAACTCATATAGTCCCCAGTATCTCATCTATTTTAATTTATTTTTTTTTCTTGTTTCAGAACCTTTATTTGTTTATTCACTCATTTTTATGGCTGGCTCAGCCTGCTCCAAGGGCAGGGCTGGCACAGCATGTGCTGCCGGGGATTGAACCGCGGTCCCTGAAGCTGCCCAAGCTTTCCCAAGCAGGCGCTTCAGACTACTGAGCCATCCTGCCAGGCCCTCTCATCTTTTTTTTTTTTTTTTTTTTTTTT
>PVJA010015303.1:0-14397 GCA_004027025.1 Myocastor coypus | reverse complement strand
TTAGCTTAAACCATTGTCAACATTTTCCAGGAAATTTAGCCCAGTAGTTAGGAAGCTGTGTACTTGAAAAAGTGTTCAGTGTACATAGAAAAAAACAAAGGCCAAAATTCATCTGAGTTTATCTCATGTTGCTAACAACATAATACCATGTTGTAAAGTTGTTCTGGGATCCTGGGTATTGAAAAGAAAATGCTATCATGTTTTTCACCTTAAGGTAGTACATGGGGAGAATAAATGAACATTTACAGAGCTCTACAAGGTGCAAGATGTTTTATTATCTCATTTTTCTTTTCACAAAAGCCTAAGGTATTAGATGTAAGCATCTGTGTGTTGTGTAAAAACAGTCAGGCTGGTGAAGATTCCGTCACTTGCCTGAAGTCACCCAGTAAGCAGAGAGCAGAATTCCATACCACATATCAGACCTTTTCGGTGGCTGATTCTTTGGGGCACCTGGTCTTTCTGGCAAAATTGCTCACATGGAAGTGGGAGTGGTAAGAAAGTAGACTTAAGAAAGGCCAGACCCAGCAAAGTGAGGCAAGAACAGGACTTGAAATCCTGTGAACCACCACTGCCCCCTCACCACATGGAAAGGTCCCCAAGAGGGAGACTTTTCTGTGGAGGTTGGCACAGTGATTCTCCAGCTCTTTAGAGCCTGACCACAGGTGCAGATGCAGAGCAGGACAGAGAGTTCTACCTATTCATTTCAAAGGCAAAACTTAAGTGTGGCTCAGCACAGTGACCACCATCCCCACCTACCCCTGGCTTTGCTTTAGATCCAGACATTTCAAGAAGATGGCTGAAGAATATCCGACCCTTCCACAGGGAGGTGAGGCCTCCCTCCCACTGACGGGCAGCGCATCCTGTGGTGTTCCAGGCATCCTACGGAAAATGTGGACCAGGCACAAGAAAAAATCAGAGTATGTGGGAGCCACCAATAGCGCCTTCGAGGCTGACTGAAGATAACCCTTCCGAGGTTTCTTGTATTGGCCAAGGTTTACAGGACAAGGGAAAAAAGAAATGTGAAGACCGGGACTGAGCCACACTCACCTCTCCCGGTGGCTGGCCCAAAAACGACATCTTTCCTCACCAGCTAGTCACCCTGATTTAGGGCAGAGGAAAGGAGCGTTTCTGGAAGGCAAAAGAGAACCATTACTTAGAATTGCTGAAGCCATTGGTCTTAAAGTCGCTTGGGGGGTGGGGGGTCATAAAGCTTACTTTTCCTTATCTTTAGGCAAAGCTATACTAAAATCAAACTTTCCCAGCCCATCTGAATGAACTCCAGGGAAAGAAGACAATTCCTCTGTCTTCCTTGTGAATTTTTCCAAAATGTAGAATTTCTTGCTTAAAAGCTTGATGTTTGAGTCACTTGTAAATCTAGTGATTCTATTGCCATTTCATGTTTGTTTCACCTTGATGAGGTATACTTTTTAAGGACAAAACATTATGCATTTACTTAGTAGTTCTACTTACTTGACAGTATCCACCCAGAGCAATTCTGATGATCATTTGGCATGACTGCATGAATTCTATATTCTTTTATGTGCAGGTTTTCCATAGAAAAATATTAAGTTAACTGTGAATGTTTTCTAACATAGCATAATCTAGTGAAATCAATAATATCTTGGTTTTGTACAATACTTTTAACTTTTGAAGGTGTTTTCCCATCTATTATCTCTGCTCATCAACACAAAACCCTAGTTGAAGAAAATAGAGTTATTTCTAACCTACATATGGGCAAAACAAGGCATCTGGAGGAGGCTATGCTGCTAGTAGAACTGGTTACCAGAAACTAGTATGCTACACGACCAAATATTAGAACTAGTTACCAGGTCCTCAGTTGCTCTCGAGCAGACTTCCTTCTCTGCTCTCCCAAGAAAATGATATGAGGAAGTTTATGAATGGTGGGATGATGTCTCTGAGGCAATGTCTGCAGGGAAGAATCTGGTAAGGTCGGAGCAAGTAAGTGATTTGAATGAAATACAGGATTCATTAGACCAAATCAGAAGAAATTGCCATTTCTATAGATCAAAAACACTGAATACTCATGTCAAATGGTTCAGCCTATATGATACTTTCCTTCTTTCATGGAAATGCTATTATAAATTTCATTGTCAATATCAGTAGCCTTAAAATGATATCAATAATGCTAATAAGATATGTCATTTATTAAATGCATACTGTATGCCAGGTGTGATACTAAACACTAGGCATAGATTGTCCTAATCTTCCTAACTGCTCTGAGTTAGGCAGCCATCCCAGTTTCATACTTTGACATTCATTCAAGGAGGTTAAATGATTAGAGTGAAGGCACATAAATGATATGGTCTTCAGGCTTCAAGGCACGTTGTATCTACTCCTTCACACAAAATAGTTTAGAACAGAGACAAGGACTTAAGTTAGTAAAGAATGCTCATCTGAAACACTAGAGGGGCTGTGTGGAGAAGACACCTCAGGTTGAAGAGTGCAGTGATAGATGAGTAATGCCTGTCTGTCAGGGGCAGGAGGATTAGGGAAACAGGTCTTATAGGTTTGTCATCTGTGGCCTGATCTCTACCCACAGGAGGCCTGTTTTCCAATTAAGAGGCTTACATTAATTCATCCTACATAATGAAACTAGAAATTTTCATTAAAGTGAGATTTAGCCTAAGACTGAATTGGAACCTGTTATCTCTTTGTATACAGTAGAGTTTGACCATTCTTATTCTTAGACTCAGATGATATTTCTGCCTTCTGCTCTATGGCTATGCCTTGCCTTCTGCTCTCTCTAGGTTTCCTGTTTCTGCAATTTCAGGTGAGTTGGAAGGTGTGGGGATGTGCAAGGAGCCTATACATCACCTTGCTAATATCTTGTCTTTGCCACGCTTTTAGACTCTGAGCACCTGATGCTACTATCCAGAAATGATTTGGAGATGGGTATCAAGTGCTTCTTCATTGAGGAGCTAGAACCAGCATCTTAAACAAGTTAAAAGGTGGGGTTAAGATTAAAACTAGGGAGCAAACAGGCTGAACCTCACAAAGCCCCCTACAACTACTTATTTTAACTTATTTCTGACATCTTTTATTTGCATGTGCCAATTGGAACTTTCTGTAAGATGGAACAATTTTATTTATTTTAACTTAAATGGTGAAGTGTTTACCTTGTACAAAACATTTTATTTGGCTAACTCAAATAAAAATAAAGTCCTGTGTGTACCATTAATAAAGCACTGAAAAAGTATGTCTAAGGCTCTCTCATTGTATGAGAGGAAAAATTTCCCCAAAAGGAAAAAATTATGTAAGTGGATCTCATTGTCCCAGAAATGAGAGAAAGGGTAAGAAAGAATCCAGCATGTCTGTTCCATCCTAAGACAATGTCTGGTTTTGATATTATGCGTGCTGCCCGGCAGTTATCACCAGGGCCTCTGCTAACCGGCCTCAGGCTGGATTACCTACCCACCTAGAGATTGCCCTCCTTCCTTCTGATGAGATCCCTTGGTCAGTACTGCAAACCTCTGAGAGCCCCATGGCCATCCCTAGCTTGTTGGCCTCTCATTCCTGATGAAGAAAGATGCAGCTATCTTCCTGTGTGCCCACCTTGTGTGCAGCCTCATGGACACTGCCTTGATGACTCACATCACAGACACTTGCAGAAGAGCGCCAGGGCTCACTACAGATGGAATAATTGAGCCAGGAAGCTCCTTGTGCCAGAGGCAGCATGGCTTTCAGGACATTTAGGGTAATAAAATTGCCTCTGTTAGGACCAAGTCCAGTCAAATATTTCAGTTCTTACTTGAGCACTCTCTGGCAATCCTCCCACCACACCCAGCGACGAGGTTGCATGTAGAGCTGGCAGATGGGCAGTGGGTAGGAAAAGAAGCACCAGCCAGAGCCCAATTTTAAAAGAAATCATGTGACATACTGTCTCTGACACTAAGTTGGCATGGACCATAGAACAAGTAAAGGAAAACACAGTCAAAAATGACTCTCTTAAGGACTAGAATTTGCATTTTGTTTTTAACTTCGTATTAGAACACCAGCCTTCTCCAAGAGGTTTGTGTCAAATGTATCATTATGATATATAAGGACAAATATCTTGCTCTGTGGACCAAGCCATGTGCCTGGATCTTTATGTTTTATTATGTCATATTGGACTGGAGCAAGACGCACAACTATTAATGCACTTTGTTGGGCCAGAACAGGTAAGTTGGGAAACAGTAGCAGAAGAACCTGATACTCAGAACCATCACTGCTGGTAGCTGAGCCTGTGCCAGTTGTGTTCCTTCCCTCTGTTGGGTGTGTGAAGGAGCTAAGCTGAGAGGCTAGCACTGTCCCATGCCATAGGCCCTTTGAGCAGTGCCCCTGGACTTCTCACGACCTAGGTAGACCTGGAGTCCCACATGCTGAATCCCCACTTTCTGGCACAGTTGCTATGATTAGTCACCCTTCTCCCAAGAGGCCACAAATTTGCTTGCTAACCTAAAAGGGACTTTTCAAGAAGGATGAGTAATCTGAGTCCTACCTAGCCTTGAATTCACAGGGATATCTGGAGTTCTGGGCAAATGCTGACCAATTTTTGGGGCCTATGTCTGCAGAACAGAAAATAGAGTTTTATTTTCAGTTGCCTAAGTCCCACGTTTTCTTTGATCTCACTTTAATGTCAACTGACTTTTGGTCATGTCAGACTCCACTGGGCTGGGGATTCTCCCCAACGAGAGAAATGAGTATTTGTAGGGAGCTGGGGAAGACTCCTTTAAGGCACATTTTCTAAAATCACAAATGGCACAGGTGACCATATTCTCTAGGTGACAATATTCAGATATTGTCAAGAGACTTTATAATTGGAAATAGCCTCTCTGTGTACTCAGGACTGGTACAGGCCACAGCAAAACTGTAAGTGACAATGGACACTGAGTTTCTCAGTGTTGTTCCCCTACCTACCATACACATGCACACACATCCCTCTTGGTATTCTTTTTACTGTTTTCCCTATACCTTAGCCCTGATGGGACCTAAGCCTTCATGGTAGCCTCTCACTGCCCAGGATTCCCACCTCCTTTATTCAGTTGGGGGTCCCCATGCTCTAAACTCTGGCTATGAGAGCTTGGAACATTGTGGAACATTATAGAGACTTTGCTTCCTAAGTAGCTGAGGTAAAAGATCTCTCTCCAAATGTCCTAGAAAAATTAAGCAGAATGCCAAATAGGCACTAGTATGACTGCACAGGAATGAAAAACATCGGAGTATTTCTTTACTGGGTAATAATGGCTGAGGCCTAGCATTTGCCCAAAACATCCCCTTCCCCCATTGACCTCACTGCTCAGCTCCTCCCTTAGAATTCTTGCTAATTCCCCATAGACCAATACCTATGAGTAATGCCTGGCACAGTACAGGTGAGGGGTCCTAGGACACACTCGACATTGCAACCAGTCTTCATCTTAACTGGTCCTTTGTCTGTGCTCTGTCAGCTGTTAAAACTTTAGATGTCCTAGAGACTATGCATTTGAATGCACCTGTCTTGTAAGCCGTGAACTACATAAATGGAGGTGTTATCCTTTCCACTGACATCAGCCATTTACATGTAAGCCATTACATGTAATGCAGATGAGGCATTCATATATATTTTTTTCTTTTGCAGTGCTGAAGATTGAATCCAGAGCTTTGTACATAATAGACAAGCATCTTACCATTGAGCCACATCCTTAGCCTGAGACAAGGTTTTCTTAGGAAGTGGAAGATGGAGTGAAAGTTGGTGTGTAGGTTTGAGAGAAGGAAGAGTTGGCAAACTACTTCCTCTACTTGGCCTAGAGTCCTACTTATCCCCATGAGCGTTATAAATTCCTTGCATTCAAAATAAAACCAACAAGAAGCACATGTCTTCTACAAAGAAGATAGGAAATGGCTCTAACAGGTGGTCCTGCAAGTCACACTAGCCAACTTGATAACCATGGACCCTCATGGACAGTGTAGGGTGGTAAGATGATGCTGAGCCCTGTATGAAGGGTATGTAGCAGTGACTGACACTCCCCCAGAGTGATTCTTCACCCTCAGAGACTCAGCACTGTGGCACAAGGAATCCCAGAAGCTCACTGTACAAGCCAGAACTCAGCTGGAAGGCCCAGAAGCACAGCTTCCTGAGCATGAGACCTCAGCAGCTGGACTCATCAGATCCTTCTCAGAGTGCTTCCCAGAGTATGGCCTGAGTTGGAGGTGGTTCTCACCCACCTGGCCACTGCTGATGCTCAATTCTGGAGGAATTCCTAGGGAGGCCCCATCTGGCCGAGCTTGAAGATTTTATGTGGCTCCTCCTGTACTCCATCAAACCAGAGCTGTGTCTGGCCCTCCATTGTGTAATTGGAGGGGTGGGGGGTAGGGGTTGGGGTTCTGGTGCTACCTCAGGAGAGGGTGGTGACATTTGACCCTTCCATTTGTTGACACTTTCTGATTTACCAAGTGCTTCCCTTATGTTATTTGATCTTCACTGCCATCTGTGGAATGACACTACTGGGCTCTTTATCTGGTTTCCCAGATGAGGAAATGGCTGTTCTGATAAGTGACTGATCTGGATCCTGGAGGCAGTATGTGGCAGAGTTGGGACTCAAAACATAATCACCAAATCCAGAGCTCTTCGTATATAACTAGCTTTTATAACTAGAAAAATAAATACTAGAAACAACTATTTTAAAAGAATAGCATGAGCTGGGCGTGGTGGCACACACCTGTAATCCCAGCACTGAGGCAGGAGGATTGGTGCAAGTTCGAGACCAGCCAGGGCTACAAAAGTGAGCTCAAGGCCAGCCTGAACTGCACAGTGAGACCGTGTCTCAAAAAGACAAATAAATAAATAAATAAAATTAAAATAAAGAGGACATTAAAAAAAAAAGAATAGCATGGTGCTGAGACCCAGCTTCACATGCATGAGAGACAAAGAGATACACTGGATTTGTTGGTCAAGCTCCTTGAGTTTCTTTGAACTTCTGCTTTTCCTCAGCTGTGAACATGAATTGAATCACCTTCCCAGTCAACCTCACAGGCTGATGAAAGACTGAAGTGAGTTGGTGCATAAAAGGGCTTTGTAAATTATGAATTGTTCCTCTAACATACGGTGTTATCATTATCCTCTCCATTCAGAAAGAAGTAGAGCTGGGTGTGGGAAAAGTGACTCATGCAGCTCAAGACAGAAGTAAGGGCTGCACAGCTAGTCAGAGACTGAAAATAGAATTGTTTCCAGAGCCACGGGACAAGGCTCTGGGGGCCAGGCCTCTCAGTGGCTGGCAGGCAGAAGCTGCCACTGGCTGAGCTCCAGAGATCATACCTGCTCCTGGGCATTGTATGAGATGCTTGCAACCCACGGTGGCTACGTACCCTGCCAGGTGAGTTCAGAACAGTGGAAAATAGAAACTATTCCCTTGAATTCAAATGATTCTCCCCTGGAGTTATCTGTTTGCTGCCAAATGCTGGCCTTGGCCTCTTGCCTGCATTCCCTACTAGAAAATTAACCCTCCCATGAAACTTACAAACACACAAGCCCTGCCTGCACACCCTAACCCAGAGGAAGGAAGCCAGCCCCTGCCCATCTTTCCTCAATGGACTCCTGCTCCTTACCTGACAGAGTCGGTACACACAGGCTGAAACACTATGAAGGTTGGGGTCTGGTGCGGATTTGGTCGGCTTACGTGTAACTAGGCAGAGAATCAACATTTCACACACACACACCACCAAGGCATCTCTGCTGTTTCCAAGGAAAGCAAGGTAATAACTGAAGAAATAGTGACCTCACCAGGAAAGCAGGCTCTACAATCCTTTGCTCAAACCCCACAACCTCAAATAGCCCAGGAGTCTTGTGTGTCATAAAAAGTCCCAAGAGACAGTGCCATGCAGAATGAGCAGGTGCCAGTGTGGAAGCACACTGTGAGCAGGGGCACAGCCCCCATGCCCACCCCCTGCTATCTGGTAAGACCACCATCCCAAGGCTGAGGGGTGGATCTGGAGGGACCTTCTCTCAGGATACCGCATAAAGAAACCAGAACAAAGTTAAAACTATTTGTCAGCTGGGCTCTCTAGGGCTCAGCTAAGCTCTTGCCCAGCAAGCTGCTTCCAGCCGCTGGGAGCTGGGTGCTCTTGTGAAACCACATTTCCCCATCTGCTGCTTGTTCTTCCTCAGGATGTGGTGAGAACTGGAGATTAGGAGAAGGATGAAGGAGTAGAGAAAGGATGCCCACATGTCATGGTTATTTATTCCCTGCTCCTCTAACCTAAGAAAAAGGAAGTAAAAAGCCACTCCAGTCTCTGAACTGGGTAGATGCAGCCAGGACCACGTGCCAGGATCTACCCAAAGCCTTAGGCCAAACCGAAACATTTTCCTGGGCCCTCTGGTTGGATGTGGTGGATTGTTTTACATCAAGGTGAATGCAGCTATATTAGCTGAAGCTAACATTTATTGTTTATAGGTTCAGTCCTTAAAATGTCTTAGATCATGCAATTCTTGAAACAGCTCAATGGCATGGTTCTTTCAGTTGCCCTAAGAAGGACAGAAACTCCTTTAGTGTTCCTGATCAGAACTACAGCTCATTTTTAGAAAGAAGTGCTGCCTGTGGCTCCAGGGAGGCAGGAGGCCCAGGCAGGTCCCCTGGCAACCATTATTCAGCAGGTGAGATGACTATGAAAGACAGTGACTCAGTTGTCATCCCAGTGTCCAGGGCAACAGTGTAAACAGTGTACAGCCATACAGGTCAATGCACTGGCTTCCCTCACATAAAATCCCCTGTGGCACTTTCAGTGAAGGGAGCAGGACCCAGGGAAAACAGGTAGATATCTTTCTAGAAACATTTCTGTACCCAAGAACCCAAGAACTATTTGTAGTCTCCTTATGCCACCTGAAAATGCAATAAATAAAAACACAGACCTGATTCTCATCAGTTATTTTTTCAGTGTCAGGGACCTCCAGAAAGAAAACCTCCTCTGCCACAAAGCCTGGATTTGTGACAATTTTAGTGGATTTTACAAAGCAGACCCTACCTTCCCTGTAAGGCAACAAATATCAAAAGTTGTCCTATGAAAATACAGAAACCAGGAGTTCCTAAATTGGAAAAGAGAGAAAGGGACAGACAGAAAGAAAAAAAGACTGAAAAAAAAAAAAAAAAAGATAACTCAGCAGCTTAAGCACTTGCCTGGTAAGCACATGGTCCTGAGTTCAATCCCCAGTACCACTAAAGATAATAAATAAATAAACAAACAAACAAATAAATAAATAAATAAATAAGAAAAATAGAAAAAAGGAAGAGAATGATTCTGACTATACTTTGTATATAGGTTCTCAGATTGCTGACCTATAAAATGGAGATGATAACTGCTCTGCAAAGCTAGGGTATGCACAAATATACATATGGTTGCACTATCAAAAGTCAAATTCATAGAAACAGAAAATAGAATGGCAGTTGGCAGGAGCTGGGGATAAAAAAAAATAGAGAGATATTGAATGGGTATATAGAGTTTCAGTTTTATAAGACATGAAATTCCTCAAGATATGTTGTACAGCCCGGGGTAGCTTTCTCAGGCTGGGTTGTATGCCTGCACTGTGTAAAAGCAGTAGCCAGGTGAGCCCTGAGAGGAGCCACAGTGGCCAAAGTTCATTTTCTATGGAGCCGGAGGAGGAGAGTAGCCTGGAGGACACCTACATGAACAAGTTGAAATCATCACAAAAGGATAAAGTGTGACAGTTTACGATCGTCAGGCAAACTAGTGATAAAACTTCTGCAAGTTATATTTCTCAAAATTATTGGAAGTTAGATGCTGCCATAGATTTTTTTCCAAATTCCTGAACTTTATATATGAGAAAGTGTAAAAGGATCATTGGACAAGAAGTTAGAACAACTATACAATAGATGCAAAGATCCCTCAAAGTGAAAATAAAATTGGAGCAGATGGTATACAGCAATTCTGTAATGACCTGGAACTTGATCACACCAGAACTAGTATTTTGATCATGGCATGGAAGTTCAGACCAGTGATGCTCAAATACTCAAGATGGAACAAAATTGAAAAAACTGGGATGATTTAAAGATTTTTACCAGTTTGCTTTTGACTTTTCAAAGAGTCTAGAAATATATTAAAAGAATTAGATCTAGAAATGGCCATTGCCTATTGGAAATTTGTCCTTAATGGAAGATTTAAATTTTCAGACTTATGGAATAAATTTTTTGAAAGATAATAAATGATCAATTCCAAAAGATACTTCGAGCCTTCTCTTATATTTCAGTACAGTGATCGCAGATGACACATTTAATAATGATGGATAAGGATCATGACCTGTTCTCATTGATAGCTTTGCGGAATTTGTATGCCCTCAAATTACTGGGACAAAAAGTACAACAGTGCAGCTTCTAGAATGTACAGATTCTGTATAATAAATACAACAGAAAATTGCACTGTCAATTTTTGCTGGCTGGACTAAACTGGAAATCAATCCTCGCTATTCAGACTCAGACAAAACTCTATGGATATATTTTGGACTATATCATATTTCATTCTCCTAAGAGTGGTTTGGGCTTGTCTCCTAAGCTGGGCCTCTCTACACATTTTAACTCCAACATTTTTTATTTCATCTCAGTATCTGTAGACCATCCTAGTTTATTCTCCCATAAGTCTTAGAAGCTTTGTAGTGATTATTTTGAGGTTTCCATTCTTGCATAAAGCATAATGCTGTCTTCATCATAAAATAGTTGGGCATAAGAATTAAACATAATGAACATCATAAACAAATAGAAAAGATATTATATGATATGAAAGTATTTAACAGTATTGAACTCTATCTTTAAAATAATTTAAATAATAAACTTTATGTTATATGTTTTTTGCAAGTTCATGTCTACCTTATAACAGATTTGCACATTTGATTTACCAAAATGAAGTGGATAAATAAGTACATAAATACCTTTCAAAGCACTGCATACACAGATGAGTTTCCTCCAGGTGGGCGTCTCACCACATACTATGTTCCTGGTCTGCATGGGTATTCATGACACAACGGAAAGCACCACATCAGCTGCTTTAGGAGATGTTAAAAATCAGTATTAGATATTTGTAGAGATGCCTTATCTTCCTTACTGAATTATAGTTTTTCAGAGGCCCCAGATATGTCTTGTTCTACTGTGAACAAAATAATAGAGGGGTCTCCCAATAAATATTTGCTTTATATATAATAGAAAGGCAGAACTTACATATCTGGAATTAAAAATAACATCAATGTCTTAGTCACTTTCTCATTGCTAGGGCAAAATGTCCAACACATAAACTAAAGGAGGAGATCTTTATTTTGACTCATGGTTTCAGAAATATCAGTCTATATTTTGCAGGCTCAACTGCAGAAATGGCATGGTGGAAGGGCCTGAGTGAAGTAAAGCTGCACATGACAGGGCAACCAGGAAACAGAGAAAAGAGGGAGACTCCTCAGCGGGAAGTGTACCCTTCCAGGCTATGGCCCCCAGTGACCTGCCTTCTTGAACAAGCCCCATCACTCAGCAGAACATTCAGCTGCTGAACTCACCTGTGGGTGAATCCGCCAGAGTATTGTGTCCCTGTGATCCACCCACCTCCTCAAGCCCCACCTCTGCACAGTTGAGCATTTTAAGGGACATCCTTGACCCAAACCGTGATCTAACAAAACGTTTATAGATATTACCTTTGAATGTGAAACTATGAGTACTATGAGTGATTTAATGTATTAATGTTGTGGTGGATTGCCAACTGCTGGTCAACTTGTAACACCCAGCTGAGTGGAATTAATGTGGTGCTTGGTATGGGAGGCCCACCTGTGGATTGTTGCCAGCAGCATAAGGGGCAGAAACAGAAGCAAAGAATAAGAAGGAGGCTGTTGGGAACTGGTAGAAGCTGTTGTAAGCTCTTGGGCTAGCCTGCTGGAGAGCATTGTCATTCTGGCTTTGCTGATGAACTCGGCTATTCTTATCAGAGAAGGAGCTCAGGACCTTGTTGTCTCTGAGAATGGCTATGGTTTGCTTTGGAGGAGTTATGGTCCTCTCTTTGAGCATCACTTCCTAGCTCCAGAGGGAAAGCTGATGCACAGTTGAGTCTCGTAGAGAAGCTTGTCATGTTGTCTTTGTCTTTCCTGATGGGTACTCAGATGTCCTTATCATTGGAGGAGCTCTAGATCTCACTGTTGTTGGGGATGGCTATGGGACTTTTTTTGCAGAGCTCTGGTGCTTGCTTTGAGTGTGACTTGCTGGCTCTATTTCACATCCTTCAGCCTGCTAGCACAGATCCTTGGTCCTGCTGGCATAAATATTTTAGCTTTCACCACTGACCCTTGGGCCTTCCCAGCACAGACATACAAAGCAGCTCTGCATGAGACATTGTTGTGGGCTCTAGGCTTCCAGCTGGACTTGTTAGAAGCAATATTATGAGCTGTAGGTCTTCAGCTGGATTTGTGCAAGACATTATCATGGGATCCAAGCTCTCAGCTGTATTCTTTGGTCTTTAGTGTGTGAACAGATTTCCACCACTCTGTATATGCTTCTTTGGGTAACTATTGTAGATAATATTATAAGTTATATGTTTTGTATTGTATTGCTCCCCTTGCAAGAATGCAAAAAAAAAAAAAAAAGAAACCTATAGCAAATGTCATAGAAATATTTTCTTTATTTCTCCAATAAATTTATATTGCAATTATAATTGAATAAAGAAGAGTTTTACTTTGATTTGGTCACTGTATTTGAGTATCTGGATCCGCTGCTCACTGAGACAGAGAAAGAAGTTTTAACCCATTCCTTTGCTGATTGCACCATAGAAAAACAGGGCCTGGGAAAGAACCAGACCATGGCAATGTATCCCCCAGTCCCTCTGAGTGCAGAAAGTGGGTTCTCACATATAAATAGAAATCAGTCAGTCCTAAATGCCATACTGTGAGAAAAGGTCCAGTACCTAGGAAAGGATGGCCAGCAGACGGGGGTGAGAACTCCATGCTAAGGCCAAGTGGGACCTGTGTATGTACCAGCAAAAGAGCCTTCCAGACATTCTGTGTGGCCAGATTGTCTGCATCCTCTCAGAGAGTGTCCTAAGGCCATGACCACTCTGTCTCCTATGAAATATGCTAAAGCTTTATACAAACTACACCTTACTCTTGGGTAAATCAGCATCTGTTTAAGATAATGGATCCTAAGACACCACCCCTACCCCAGGCAAATGATCTCTTACTTTATCTAACAACAACAACAACAACAACAGGCCTCAATTCCAGAAGACACGCTTAGGATCAAGCCACTGTCTCATCTGACCTTCTCTTGGCTTCAACACATCACTTGTTCTCCCATTCTTATTCTGTTAGCCAAGGACAATTAGGGAAATTATTACTTATGTCATTGTAAGAATCCACAGAATCCAACACTGAAGAAATGTCTGTAACTTGTACAAGGTAACTCTTTACCTGAATGACCCAGAAAATGCTAGATTATCACAAGTGAGAGCATAAATTTTAAATTTTTCATTGTTATTTCTGTGCAGATTTTAGAGGGTGGGCAGGGTTCGAACTCATGACCTTGCACTTGCCAGGAAGGCACTTGGGCCATGGAGGTATCCCCCCAGACCCTTCTGTGCATTTGTGGTTTGAGAAATGTTCACTCATAAATTGAGATAGTGTCCAGAATAAATAAACTCAGGTAGAGAGTTAAAATTAAGGAATCTGAATATTTAATTTTTCTATTTCTCCCTTTTTTTCTAGTGATGAATCAAATACCCCCTATTTGCAACTTTGTTCCCAATAGCTGCAATTTGTTAAAAAACTTTCAACATTAATATTTTTGTCTGTTCATTCACCAAATAATTTGATTAAAAATTTGCAACTGATTGTAATATAAATGCAGCAAGATTTGTTAAGAGCAACAAAAAAGCTCTTGAGCTACTAATGAAGCCACCACATTAGCATCAGTTGTTTCATTTTTGTATATACAAGAAAAGTTGGCATCAAAATGAGTAAAATTAATTTAGAAGAAATTGCATTTGCTCTAAACAAATCGCCATGCTTTACCAAGACATATAAATATCACTCCTGCAGCTATGTCATCTTTCTGCCCAGTTTTTCAAAATTACAATAAACTTTGAAAGGAGAAGCCAGTAGATATCTTCCGTTTTTCCTGGTCAGTGATATCACCAAGGCCTCCCCTATTGGGTGCAACAAATATTGACAAATCTTTCTGTGAGTTACATGCTCATTATCAACTGTCTTGAGACTCAGTAATCTGATATCTGTGTGTGTGTGTGTGTGTGTATCTGTGTGTCTGTGTGTCTGCGCCTGCGTCTGTGCCTGTGCCTGCACCTGTGCCTCTGTCTGAGCCTGTGCCTGTGCCTGTGCCTGTGTCTCTGCCTGTGCCTGTGCCTGTGCCTCTGCCTGTGCCTGTGCCTCTCTCTGCC
>PVJA010015302.1:0-45631 GCA_004027025.1 Myocastor coypus | reverse complement strand
TTGCTTCGACTTGCCCTTGACCACCCAGCAAAAAAAAAAAAAAAAAAAAACATCCTTAATTACGATGCATGGAACACAGAGCTAGATTGGTGAGATGAGCTTTAGGAGGCTTAGATTCAATAGCCTCCAACATCACAAGCTTCACTGGTGGCACACTGCAACTGCAGAACATTTGACTGTGTATGTATCTGCTTCCTCTTAGTCCAAAGAGAAGTATATTCTTTCCTTTTTTTTTCTTTCTTTCTTTTTCCTATGCAACATCAATAGGGAGGTTGGTCATGCCCACACACTGCACTCTATAGAATGATTGTGAGGCCAATATGCAATATGTCAACTTTCAAAGAAAAGAAGGGGGAAAAGAAAAAAAAAAGTAATGTGGATTTAGAAAGGTTAATGTTTAATTGTTTGATCAATGTTATATACTTATATGTATTAATCTAAACTGATCTGATGATGAAAATATGTAATATAACCATTGTTAAATTTAAACAATAAAAAAATTGAAAAAATATATAAATAAAGTTTATTAAATGAAAAAAAATATTCAATATGTCAACTTTCAAAGAAAAGAAGGGGGGAAAGAAAAAAAAAGTAATGTGGATTTAGAAAGGTTAATGTTTAATTGTTTGATCAATCTTATATACCTATATGTATTAATCTAAACTGATCTGATGATGAAAATATGTAATATAACCATTGTTAAATTTAAACAATAAAAAAATTGAAAAAAATAATAAAATAAAATTCATTTGAAACTTATTTGTGATTTTTCATCCTCTAATCTTTTCTTTGGGGTAACTAATAAGATGTATACTAAATTTTCTTACTCTACCATTTGTATTTCTTTTATTTATTTATTTTTCTTGTTTCAGAACTTTCGTTTGTTTATTTTTATGGCTGGCTCAGCCCACCCTGAGGGCAGAGATGGTGCAGCATGTTGTGCCGGGGATCGAACTGTGGTCCCTGCAGCCGCCTAAGCTTTCCCAAGTAGGTGCTTTAGACCACCGAGCCATCCTGCCGGGCCCCTGTATTTCTTGATATCTATAACGTATTGCCCATCTTCCTATGTCTCTTCTGCATCCTTTTCAATACTTTTTACTTTCAATTTAATATAAATATGAATTTTAAAACTTTCAACTTTTTCATTTCTAGAAATTCTTATTTTGTTCCTTCAAATCCATAAGCTCATTCCTATTTATGTTTTACAATTGTGCATTACTTAAAAAACTTAAAGTACTTTTCTGTTGGGCTCTTGTTTACACAGTGTTTGTTATAGCATCTTTAATTTCTTTAAGCATTTGAAATATTGATCTCATATAGTATTTATTAGTTCCAACTTTTACAGTTTTTAAGGATGTAAATATGCCCTGTCGGCTGGGGAGATAGCTCCGAGGCACAAGTGCCTGCTGGGCAAGTGCAAGGTCGTGAGTTCGAACCCTGGTCCCACAAAAAAAAAAAAAAAAAAAAAAAAAAAAAATATGCCCTGTGTTATTTCTGCTGAATATCATTAATTATATTTTGACTTTAATTGATTTGGTCTTTTCTTGTAAGCTTGTTGCTTAGTCTTCAATGCTGAGAGTTGTTTGGGCTTTTGTTTTGGTTGAGATCTAAAATGTCCTTTAAGATTCTCACAGGCAAAGGGGCAGGTGAGATGACTCAGTGGTCTAAAGCTTAAGTAAGTTTTTGGCACACCAGATGCTGCAGCAGCCCCACCCCCAGGACAGGCTGAACCAGCCATAATATTTTTTTTTTTTTTTTTTTTTTTTTTTTTTTTTTTTTTTGTCTTTTTGAGACAGGGTCTCGCTATGCAGGTGAGGCTGGTCCTGAGCTCAGTTTTGTAGCCCAGGCTGGTCTCGAACTCGCATCAATCCTCCTGCCTCAGCCTCCCAAGTGCTGGGATTACAGGCGTGAGCCACCACGCCCGGCCTCATAATAATAATTTTTTTAAAAAAGATAAAAGAAGAAAAAAAAGATTCTCACAGGTACGGAAGGTTACTGTATCGTAGCAGCACTACCCTCATCAGAAGATTGATCCACTGATAAATGCTGAGCTGAGGCAACAGGTCCCAACCAGGATAGGCCCCGCCCAGGACGCCTGGCCTGGAAGTGTATCCCACTCCCCTCTCCTCTCTTCTCTCTGCTCCTGCCTCACAAGATGCAAACAGCTTCCTCCAGGGACCCTTCCACATTGCCCTTTCTGACCTGGAGCCTACCAAGTATGGACTGAACCCTCTAAAAACTGTGATCCTCTCCTTTAAATTGTCAATGTCAGGATCTCGTCCCCACTGCAGCAGTGGCTGGCCTTGATGGAAGCAGTGCATTTGTAAAGAGAACACACTGAGCTGAAGAGATAGCTCCGTGGCTTATGCACCAGCTTCGCAAGTGCAAGGACCCAGATTGGATCCAGGTACCACATGGCATACCAACACCTTGGGCATGCTGAGTTGGCCCAAGGACTGGGCATGGTGGCACACACCTGCAATCCCAGCACTGGGGAGGCTAAGACAGGAGAATCACTACCAGTCCAAGCTGCATAGCAAGACCCTGTACTAAATAAATTTATTTTCTTAAATAATAAAAAAAAGAGAGTTTACTTTGGCTTCTACTAGTAGCCAGATTTAATTAACCTGTACACCCTGCTGTTGTTGAAGAACCTGGAGCATCAACAGCAGCTCTGCTCTGGGCAGCTAAACTCAGAAATCACATCATCTGCCCTGGTCCCTGCTTTGCATGAGTTGGGAATGCTCACATTTTTCTTGATCTCCTTATTTCTTATGGCACAACAAATCCCTTAGAAACTGTTTCTACTTGTGGAATTGTTTTTATGAGGTGTGTAGCTGTGTGTGTAAAAGGAGGAGGTGCCCTTTAAAGTATGTAGCCAAGTGTAGCCTACATCCGAAGTTAAAATTCCCACCGCTTCTTTAGTTATCACTTTTTCTACCTGATTTAAATTTTCCTTCTACAATATTTATTATCTACATATTAAATACACAATATTCATCTTTTAAGTTTCTTCTTGTTTTCACTTGTGATTTGAAATAATTTTGATGTCTTTTGCAAGAATTTCCAGATTCTGGTTCATTAAAATGTTATCTATTAACTGCAATGATGTTAATTCACTAGCTCTATGGAATTTCAAACTTATAAGTATTATTTCTAGATCCAAATGTTGCATTTTGTTCCATTTGTTTCATTTCCTTGAGAATTATTACAAATGAGTATAGGGCCTTAGACCATAATGCCCTAGTAGGATGTAGCAGTTGGCTTCCTGTTTGACTGCAAAAGATCACTTTTGCATTGTCCCATTTTCTTTCATTTCTAAGTCCTCGCACAAGAAGCTCAGTGAACAAGCTTTGAACCATAGGCTTCAATCTGTTGGTCTCATTCCAAGATTCAGCTAATGTAAGCAGGGTATATTTAGATTCACTGTTCTGGAAAGGCTGACAAGTGGCCTAGATCTATAATAAAGGCCAAATACTGCCAACGTGAACCAACCAATAGTCTGTCTCAGGAGATTGAACAGCATTCCTAAAAAGTCTTTGAAGTTGCCTAAAGAGGTTGAAGAAATAAAGTCATGAGTTAGAACTAAGACTGTAGAGAAAGTAAAACACCACAGGGAAAAGTGAAATTAAGAGGGAACAAAAAGTGAATAAGCAGAGAAGCCAGTGCACACCCTGCCAGGTAGATCCGAATCATCTGTATTTAGTGAGTCTTTAGGGGATCGCATTGTTTGATTCTGAATGTATTTAATTAGAGCCTCTTATCCTACATGTGGGCAGCTGGCAGAATATCATTGTTACATAACTTGTGCAGATATAGATGTCAGTTACCCAATATTGTAAATAGGCAAAAATGGTTTCTCATTTCAGTGTTGATTGCCACAAACTGGAAGGGAGAGGATACATTTTTTACTTTTTTTTCTAATAATCATACATACTTCCCCTCCAACTTATCCTAAATCCTGGTTCTTTTGATGAACTATAGATACTGCTTTGATGGAGGGACTGTAGAGCAGTCAGATTAGCCCTGTCTCCTAAAGCCCATGTTCTTGGCAATCCTTTCTCCTTTGAGTGTAGACAAGATCTATTACTTGCTTCTAATCACCATGGCAATGATAATGTCACTACCATCAACAGACCATATTACATGGCAAAGAGCATCATGTTCACAATTTCATGTCTTTGTGTAAGACTTCATCTTGACAGATTTAAACCAAATCTTCTCTTTGGAGACTTAATGAAGTAGTAGCAAATTGGAGAAGTCCAATTGGTAAGAAACAGTGGAAGGGCTTCAGTCAGCTTTTAGGACTTCTACCCACTTTCAATCTAAAAATATTAAAATTTTGTGACCTTTAGTCATACAAACATGAAAGATTAATTCTGCAGGCATTCCAGATCATCTTGGTAGCAGATTCTTTTCTAGTTGAGGTAATAAATGAAAATGCAGTCTGAGAAGCCTTTTGACATAGACTTGTAACTCTGAACAAGGTCCCCAGCTAGGCTTTGTCCAGTTTCCTAAACTGTGAAATAAATATGTGCTGTTTTGCGCCACTAAAATAATGGTATGCAGCATCACAGAACTCATGCACTCTTAAAGCAGAAAGAGAGAAAAAGAAGAAAGTACAAAGCTAGAAAGTTAGCTCTATCCCTACCCTACCCTTCTGGAATGATACCATGCTATCAAGGTGAGGCCAAGTGTTGCCCTTCCCATACAGGATCACGTTGACATACCCTGCCTCAGGTATTTTTAGAACTCAAGTATACCACCAAGAAGTTTTATCAGGCTGTGATGAAGAGTGTTTATTCATTGTGGTAAACTGACTGTGGAATTTATTAAACTGTTCTTCAGCAGAACTTGTACTAGTTTTAATATGTGTTTACATACATTATCTTGTCATATTCATAATAGTCCAATGAGATGTGTAAGCATGTTATTCTGTGCTAAGGATATGATATGAAACAGAGGAGTTGAATGGCTTGACTGAATCTACTGGTGGAAGGAACTAGGGGAAAAATTAAGTCTTGTAAAACAAATCCTGAGATTTTCCTCTGTATGAAAAATATGTTATGGAAAAAGTATTACCTACATTCTCAAAATGGAATTACCAATGGCATTATGGTTTTAGGATTTTTAGAAAAATAGAATGAGAAAATAGATATCAGCACTTCTTCTAATATTGTGGCAGTCATCTAGCATATAGGTCAGTAGAATGTGTGCCATCATTAAAGGACAGTTATGCAAAGTGCCATGCATGTGTGTCTGGACCAAGTATTAGATGCATCCTGAACAGCACACTCAAGGGAAAAATTCAAGTGTAGAAGTTATTTGTATTTAGAAGTCGGAAGTCAAATATAGATTTAATAATTAAATTCAGTAGTGTAGCTGGATGCAAAGTTAACACTCAAAGATCAATAGCATTTTCTCTACAGACAACAAACTCACTAACAGAGAAATTAAGCAAATCACAACCTCCAAAATAGCAGCCAAAAAGTGAAATACTTAAAAATAAATCTAATAAAGGAAGTAAATAATCTATACATTGAAAATTATGGTAAGTCAAAAAAGGAGATTGAAGCAAACATACAAAAATGGGAGATATCCCTTGATAATAGATAGGAAAAATCAACATAGTGAAGTGGCCATATTCCCAAAATTGGTATACATATTTAAATCAATCCCAATCAAAATATCAGCAGCATATGTCAAAGTTCTAGAGAATATATTCCTAACACTCATTTGGAACCAGGAAAGATCTAGAATAGCAAAGACAATCCTAGCCAACAAAGGAAAAAGAAGGCATCACAGTCCCTGACTTGAAATTATACTGCACAGCTACTGTGATAAAATCAGCAAGGTATTGGTAAATAAAATAAACCTAAGAATCAATAGGACACATTAGAACAGTATACACAACAAACAACAGATTCAGCCACTTTACCTTTGACAAAAGAGCCAAACATGTTCACTGGGAGGAAAATGCCTCTTTAATAAATGATGTTAAAAAAAAAAAAAAAAAAAAACTAGCTTTCCACATGCCAAGACAAAAACTAGTCCCATGTTTATCACTATGTACTAAACTAAAGTCAAAATGGGTTAAAGATCTAAATATTAAGGCAGAAATCCTAAATCTACTGGAAGATAAAGTGGGTAGAAATCTTGAAGACCTAGCTGGAGGCAAAGACCTCATTAATAAAACACCAATTGCATGGGAAATACTTCAAAGAATCAACAATTGGGATCTCATCTTACAAAAAAGTTTTTGCACATTAAAAGAAAACACCAACTGAGTGAAATGACAACTGACAGAGTGGGAAAAAATTTTAATCAGTTGTTGCTCAGGCAAGGAATTACATCTAGAACATATAAAGACTTAAAATAATCAGAACCCATAAATTCAAAGGACCAACCCTAAAATGAGAATCTGAGATGAATACACACTTCTCAGGTGGAAAATTAAAGATAGCGGATAAGTATATATTTTTAAAAATTTCAACACCATTAGTCATTCAAGGACACAGATTAAAACAACATCTCACTCTATAAAAAATAGTTGTAATCAAGGAATCAACCAATAATATGCCATTGGTGTTGTGTGGGAAAAGTAACTCTTTCACACTATAGATGGGAGTGCAGACTGGCACAACCACTGTGGAAATCAGTGTGGAGATTCCTCAAAAACCTAGGATTAGAGGTCCCATTCAATCCAGCAATTCCCATTATTCTGTGTTTTCCAAGCATTAAAAACATTATACAACAGCAATATATGCGCACCCATGGTTATAGCAGAAATCTTGGAACCAACTCAAATACCAATCAATTGAGGAATGGGTAAAAAGATGTACTTTTTATACAATAGAATACTGGTCAGCTATAGAGAAGGATAAACTTAAGACTTTTATAGGTAAATGGATGCAATTTGTTGTTATATTCATAACTGAAATAAATCATACTCATGTATAAACATTGTATTGTTTGAACTGGAAAGGCTGACAAGTAGCCTAGATCTATAATAGAAGCCAAATATTGCCAAGATGAACCAAGCGATAGTCTATCTCAGGAGACTGAACAGCATTCCTAAAAAGTCTTTGAAGTTGTCTACAGAAGTTGAAGAAAGAAAGTTAAGACTTAAAACTAAGACTGTAGGGAAAGTAAAACACCAGGGACTGGGGAGATAACTCCATGGCACAAGTGCCTGCCTGGCAAGTGCAAGGTCATGAGTTCTATCCCTATTCCTGAAAAGAAAAACGGGGGGGGGGAGGGTAAAATACCAAAGGGCAAAGTAAAGAGGGAACAGAAGATAGTGTAAGAAGCTGGAATAAGTAAGATCCAAAATGTACAATAACTATTGGGAAAAGGGAAGAAACTTCAGAAGTAAAGAGGGAAAAGAAGAAAAAAACATTATATATTAGTTCAAAAGGAAAGTCTGTGCTTTTATTATTTGATCAATTTTCATACCTCTATCTTATAATCTGCACAACTAATTTATTTTTTATTTTTATTGCATTTAATAAGAAACAACAAGGTGACAATTTCAAAACATGTTAGTACATTTCCAGTATTTGATACAATGCATAGTTTTGTCCTCCTAGTAGTTCTACAGAGCACAGGGAGTAGATACGATAATTTTTTTAATCATTATTGTCAAAAAAAATTCTTCTCATTGAACCAAGAGAAAGTAGTTGTATACATAATCCAGTGTTCCATAATCACAGTGGGTTATTTGCAAAACTGATAATGTTGGAAGCTGTTGATTTAAACCTTTTACAGCTCAGCATACTAATCTAGCCTTATGTTTTATGCCTCATGGTTCAACTCCTCTGCTGGGTGGTTAAGGACAAGTTAAAGCAAGACCTTATAACAAAACATGTAACTTTTATATCTCCCAAGGTCAGTCGAATCCCCTCAGGATTTACTTTGAAACCATGTATTGTGCTTTGTAGAACTGAGCAACTAATTTATTTTTTTTATTATTTTTTATTTATTTATTTATTTATTTCCTTGTTTCAGAACCTTTGTTTGTTTATTCACTCATTTTTATGGCACGCTCAACCCACACCGAGGGCAGGGCTGGCGCAGCATGTGGTACCGGGGATCGAACCGCGGTCCCTGAAGCCGCCCAAGCTTCCCCAAGCAGGCGCTTTAGACCACTGAGCCATCCCGCCGGGCCCATTGAGCAACTAATTTAAAGATAACAATATGCAATGCATTAACCATTTTTACTTTTCTACTATCTTGCTTTGAAATTTTGTATCATTGTTTTTACTGTATTTTCTTTTTGGGGGGCGGGACCAAGGTTCAAACTCAAGACCTTGCACTTGCCAGGCAGGCACTTGTGCCACGGAGCTATCTCCCTTGCCCCTGATTTTACTGTTTTTTCTCTTTAAAATTAGAAAAGAAACAGTTTGAACTCAAGCTAAATCAGAAATTCACTGTAACTACACAAGAGAATCCTAAAGTTTTATTTTTCTCTATAAGAAGAGACTTCTATTGGGTGATATTTTGAAATAAAGCTTGTGAAGCTTGAAGACTTGAAAGTTTGCTGTAAGAATAAGTTTTACGAAAGTGATTTTGTTACTGGAAATATGATTCAATGAATTCTGGGCTCCATCTCCAGTCCCACCAGAAAAAAAGAAAGAAAGAAAGAAAGAAAGAAAGAAAGAAAGAAAGAAAGAAAGAAAGAAAGAAAGAAAGAAAGAAAGAAAGAAAGAAAGAAAATAGATTAAGTCTGGAAGTGGACAGATGCTCTAGAGATTCTCTATTCTACTCTGTAGGGACACCTGGAATGTTAGCATACACTTCAACATTGTCAGTTTCTAACAAATGTCTTGCTCATATATACTCATTAGGTTTGGAGGAATTTAAAGCTAGCAGTATTGATTCTTCTGATCTGTGATCTCAGCTATCTAGTTATTTAGCTTTTATTTAATGTCATTTAATATTCTATAGCTCACCAGGTAGAGATCTGACACATCTTCCATTGAATTTATCTCTTTTACCTGTAGTAAAATTTTGTAAATCACATTTTAATATTTTTCTTTTACTTAGAATACTTACTGATTTATAGAAAGTTTGAAAGGTGTTCCAGAGTTTCCTTATACCCTCATCGAGTTTCTTCATACTGAATATCTTACCTTCACTTTGGAATATTTGTCACAAGCAAGAAACCAACATCAGTTCATTTTCTTTTTCCTTTTTTAAAAATTTAATTCAATTTAATTTAAAATGCAGAAACAAGGACAAAAACTGTAACAAACAACAGAGCACATGATATGGTTTCAAAACACTGTTATGGTTTATGTCTAGTTGTCCCCCCAAAGCCTCATGAGTCGGGGGGCGGGCACTTCTACAGTTTGAAACTTGATCCATGATCCTTGGGATTATGGGTTTTAGTACTGATGGGATTATGGGTCTCAGTACTTCTGGGATTATGGGTGTAGCCTAAGGCGGAGGCTGAGGTGGAGAGCCTGAATGTAATATAAAGAGAGACAGAGAGACAGACTAGAGCTGTTGCTGTCCTGTTTGGTTGTCTGCCTCTGCCACCATTTTGTTGCTGTTCTGCCTCCATGAACTGGATGCTCTCCGCCCTGCTCCACTCAGCCTTGGGCCAGCCAAATATGGACTGCAACCTCCACGAACTGTGAGATAAATAAACCTTTCCTTCCTTCATTTTGAGTGTCAAGTATTTGTCCCAGCAATGATAGAAGAGTAACTAAGACAAGCACGAATAAAGATTTAGCAGTGGTTGTTATATTACATATTGGAAAATTTCAGCTGTGTGCAGGCTTCACTGGTAGTGTTATTTTGTTTGATATATATATACACACATATATGTATACTCATTCATCCATTTATTCATTCATTCATTTTTGCAGAACCAGGGATTGAACTCTGGCCCTTCTGCTTGCCAGGCAAGTGCTTATTCTACTGAGCTCTCTCCCAGACCTGTTTGATCTTTTAGTTTGTCCTATTAATGCCTTTTTTCTGTTCTGGGGAATCATATAGCATTGAGTCATGGTGTCTTCCCATTCTTGTTTCTCTGAACATGTTTAGTCTTTGTTTTTCTTATGAAGTTGACAGTTTGGGGAACACGGTTAATTATTTTTTAGAATTCCCCTCAGTCTTTTCAGAGGCAGAGAGAGAGTGAGAGAGACGGATAGACAGACACACAGACAGGCAGGCAGGTAGGTAGGCAGACAGACAGACAGGGAGACAGGGAGACAGAGACAGAGAGATGGAGAGAGACAGAGACACATATAGACAGAAAGAACAGAGGCAGCCCACTGTGGTGCTCAGAGAATGGCTGACAATGGCTGCAAACCTGCTGCCTTGCTGGGTCTCAGTGGCCATCTATACCTACCAGTGTGAGCATATCGTATTCTGAGATTATTCCAGTATTTAAAAATGCAAACATTTAGCCAGGCATGGTGATGCAAGCCTGTAATTTCAGCAGTTGGGAGGCTGAGTCAAGAGGATCAGTGTGAGTTTGAGACCAGACTGGGCTACAAAAGTGAGCTCAAGGCCAGCCTGAACTGCATAGCAAGACCCTGTCTCAAAAAGATTTTAAAAACCCCAAAAATGCAAATATTTCATCAAGCGCCAGCCAACCCATCTCATTAGCATTCAATAAACTCAACCGAGGTCATTGGCAATCCTGGATGAACAGGAAGTGCTAGTCTTCTTACAAGAGGGTGTATCAGTATTTTATCAGAGCATTTTACAGACAATTTTGTCTATAAGGCACTTTTATTAACTTGCTGATTTTACACTGTACACCTCCCTTAAAACACAACCATATCATTTGCCACATAGCAAGATAGGCACTGTCAGTAGGAGTGACATAGTCTGCCAACAGAGGTGACCAGTTGTGCATGATCACTTGTTCAGGGGCTGGACATGAGAGCACATTCTTTCAGTTAAACTCGGTACAGTAATCCACCTTTATCCACAGGGAATATCTTCCAAGAACTTCAGTGGATATCTGAAACCTCAGATAGTACCAAACCCTATAAACACTGTATTTTATTAGGCACAGTAAGAAATTAACAATAATAAAAATAGAAAAATCATACTGATGTGCTATAATAAAAGTTATGTGAATGTGGTATGTCTGTCTCTTGCTCAAAAAGTGTGACTTGAGCTTAGAACAGTGATGTTGCAGCAGCCCGTCTGATAACCAAGGCAGAAACTAAGGACTACCCAGGGAGTAGCACATATAGCATGGATACACTGAATAAAGGGGTAAGGCAAGTACCCTTTTAAGTACACAATTTCATCATGCTACTCAGGGTGGCATATGATTTAAAATTTATGAATTGTTTCTTTCTGGAATTTTCCACTTAATATTTTTGGACTTGGTTAACTGTGAATCTCTGAAACTGCAAAAAGCAAAGATGTAGAAAAAACTGTAATGCTATAATATGGTATGAACGATTTATTTTCATGTTTGGAAATACTGTCAAAGACATTATGAGAGTTTTATGTCATAAGAGAATAGCAGTGGCTTGGATTCAGAACTGTAAGTGTGCACCTCTCAGCTTTGTACCTAATTAAGAGATGACTCTGTCACCTATTTAACATGATCGTACCCTATCTGTAAAATAGAAATAAATCTAAAGTGGTCTGTTCTGCTCCCACTGACATATAGGATTAAATAAATTAATAGACTTTGAAAAAATGTTTAAATATATATATATATATATATATATATATATATATATATATATATATAATTTACGACAGGCTGCCCAAGCTGCCAGCTAGGTACACAGAGAAAAGCAAAGGGATTATTGGTCTATAGCCTGAGCTAGTTACAGAACAATCCATACATCCTAGTGGCACTGTTATTTGTGCTACCTCTCTCACACTATCTGAACAAAATTCTGGCTAATTAGACTGATGCAAGTCTTTCTTTGGGCATTGACGTGATCTACTTTTCATCAATATTCAGCCTGATTTCTTGCCTGTTCTTTTTGCATTTCTGGGGAAATCTGGCCACAGAGATCGATTATTTGTGTTTCTGTTGGTCTTGGACATTTTGTCATGGGTTTTATTCACTATTCTACCCACAGAGGAGTTTCGTACCAGATCTGGCACTTCATACCAGAGGAGCTTCGTATCAGTGTCTATCATTCATTCACCTGGGCCTCATAGCTCCAAAGCCCTCTCCTGCAGCTCATCCTCACTAGCCTACTTCTACGTCTTGCCAACAGGTGGCGTTAGAGAAAGGAGTCCTGCTTTTCTGAGTCAGGGTTTCTTTACACATAGCTGCTAGCCTTTCCCAGCATTTCCAGAACCTTCTATTCCTTGAGTGGTCCTCACTAGAAGCTATGTTCCTTCTCTAGAGATGTTATCACCACTTCGTCAGCATCCCTCCCTCGATCATCTAACACTTGAGTCATGCAGTCCTATGCTAACTCACTCATTTAAAATTCCTGTTTTCTGTTTTCTAGACTGTATCCTACCTGATGAAAAGTTGTTCACTAATATCCCAAGTCTGGAGGCATCTAATTCTTCAGAAGGTAGCTCAGTAAGCACTTCGCAAGGTGCTATACTTTGAAGAACGCATTTTGTGGATATTATTACAATAGTAACACTAGTCGGAGCCTGCTGTGTTGATCCCACACTGCCCCCAGGATGAGTGGCCTGACTGTTTTCACAGGGAAGGGTGTGAAGGAAGGTGGCTTCTGTACAATCCTGATGGAAGAGTTTTAGTTTCCTTCAGTAGCCCACCATCGGTCACTGTCATGAGTAAGATCATACACTGTCAAGTAGTACCACGCACAGTAAATGTGTTCCCAGAACATGGTTGAATATGAGAAAATATATTAGCATGCACACACATCTATATGAAGACACATCATTTTAAAATTATTCATTGTACTATTTTTTCTGTTCCAGGAATTACATATATTTGCTCTTTTCATAGTATATATAAAATCAACAAATATACAAGAGTAATTACAAAACAACAATCCCTCCCAAACAGTAATATTTATATCTCAAGCAACTCTATTCTTCAGAATGCTTGGGCAATGGGACTCCAAGTTATCACCATGAAATTGAAAACCAAGACTCAACAGAATCAGTGACTTGCCTGGCGTACATGAGTAGCACGTAGCAGCCGGGCAGATGTCACTTCCCGTTACTATGTAGCCACTGTCTCCTGAAGCCTGCACCCTACTCCACAGGGCATGGAGGTACACCTCCTTGAAGGGATGCAGCTGCCCCTTCCAACCTGCCACGGGGCACTCGGCCTCTGGTTTAGTAAGTTAGGACACTGTGAGTTTTGCTTTCCCTTCTTTGACGTTCCCCTCCCCTAAAGAAGAAAGTTATTTTCAAACCTCCATCTGTTTTGTGTTTAACGTGCAGAAAGGTTGCACATTTTCAGGGACCTTGTTCATAAGCAGTAGATTGTACAACAGTTTATTACACAAGTGGAGGTTTTTATTGCTGGCCTTTGTTGAGCTGCCAACTGGGAGAGGGAACATAACGTGCTTAGCGGTCCCTATCAGGAGAAATGAGAAAGCATTAAATACCAGGCAAACCGTCAAGCATTGAAAAGCTGGTAATCAAATCCAGAAATCCCTGGAGCTCAGCTGGTGAAGATGATTTTTCTTACTAATATTATTTTTACATCTATAATTGTTTCAAAAGTCATTTAGGTTGCAGGCAGGGTCCCTGGACATTGTGTGAGATGTATACAAAAGGCCAAATAAATGTTTGATCAAGAAAGACCCAACACCAATTCAAGATCCTGATCAGTGCAGGTCATCAAACTGTAATTCTATGAAGAGCTTTATATGTATGAGAGAGATAAAGAGAGAGTATGTGTGTGTGTTTCACATTGTATTATTGAAGCCGTCAGCTATGTAAATACATGCTCATGACACAGTAAACCTTTTTCTTTTCTCTGGCCTATGAAATCTGTACTACTAAGAGGGAATGTGTTTTGCTACTAGCTTATGCCACAGTTAGAAAATAACCTGAAGAAATCCTAGAGAAAACGGTATCAGAACAACTCCAACTGTAAAGGCCCATGCCAGTGGTAATAGTTTACCTTTGTATCTTCATTTTTATTTTGCAAAAAGAGCAGTCGAAGATACTGGAGCAATATCCAATAATTAAATATTTCTCAGCTTGGATTCTATACCAGATTAATTATATAAAATGTCTTGGAATAGACAAGAACATTTGCATGTTCTAAAAGTGATTCTAATTCACTTCCTGGATTGAGAGTCTCAACTCTAAGCCAACTGTCTAATTTTACTGGTAGAATAAATTGAACCCGGAGAAGTTGCTCCCCACAATAATCAATTCACCGCACATTATTTCTCCTCTAAGGAAGTGTTTTTATCCTGGTATTATGCAACTTTGTAACTCCATGCCCCCAATATCCTAACCCTTGATTAATAAATGCAACACATCGGAACCTGACTCAGCTTTCTCTTTGCCTATTATGTTCAAATATAAACAAGATACGGCATGTGTCAGCACCAACAGCCCAAGTGTCCCCAGGAATACAAAGGGTGCTGTTAGGCTGCAGGAGACCATCATGCTAGCCAAGAGACCTCTTTTCTCCTCTGGATGGTTCATGGTGAAAGGAGTCAGGAAGTGGCTCTTAACTGTGAAGAATATTCTATTTTATTCCTCATTATTAGTCCATAATTAGAATCCCTCTCTGTTAAGCAAAAATGTCTCATATACGCCTGCTACTTCTGCTCCCTCATTATTTGCCATAGTGTTATATGTTGGAAGATACTTTGCATGTTTAGCACTTCATAGTGAAAGGAGGAGCTGTAGGTCCCAGGTATGAGGCTAGACTTACTTTCTTACAAATGCAAATCTTTGATTTATGATTGGAACCTTCCCACAATATCATAAGTTGGATAATAAACTGCATGCCCACCTAACTCTATATTCGCCCCTCCAAAAGTGTCCTGCAGACTCTGAAACCAAATGTGTTCAGCTGTCACTGGAAGATATTTTTCAGACTGAGAATCCCGAGCCTTTCCCAGCCCATCGGCCACATGCTAACTGCACTGGTGCTATGAGTCCCATAAACAATGGCCTTGATCTGATGGACAGCCAATACTCAGGGGAACATTGGTCCGTACACTCAGCCTAATCACCCTACTTTAATGCCGATTAAATCAGAATGTAAGCACTGAAGGAATTTCAGGAATCTGATGATATAAATTGTATTTTTAGACCCGTGAATGACTTGAGCCAGTGAAACGGTGCAGGGACTAAAGATAGCCCTCTTTAGTTTTCCCATGATTTATCACAAGCAAGTTCACAGCAGGTTAAAATAATTGAATGCTGTGATAGCATACATGCTGGCATGGCTTTATGAGCAGCCATTCATAACATATTTGTCACAAAGCATAATTTCCATGATAAAACTCTCATGTGGGTTTTCTTTTCTTTCTTTTTTTTTTTTTTTACTCAGCAGTAAAACTTGTGAATAACTCCTTCGTGGAGGCTGGATACACTTTCCTCAAGCTACAGCTTGAGGAAAAGGCACCAAGGAAATGATCATTCCACCAAGTAAAACGTAAGTATACTCTGACAAAATGCTCACTTTTATTGGAAGTTATAGAGAAATGTTCTTTGGAAGGATGTTTACAACTCAGGGGCCATGCCTTATAGATTCTATTTTCTTTTCCTTCATTGTTTATTTTCCATTTGTCTCCTCAGGCACTTTTTCTTCTACTTATTAGATGTATTCCCTGGACAAGTAACTTTATCACTCTGTAATCAAGTGATAAAATGTGCATAAAATATAAAAAATATGACTCCATAGTAATATTGCACATGATAAAGAGAGTGAATCTGTGGATACACATGGGTCCCAAATTGGCTACATAGGAAATGCAACTTCCCTTATTTCTCCCCCAATTTACCTTTATTTCTATTTGGCTGAGTATTTATTTGTTTGTTTGTTTAGCATTGTGGCTGGCTCAGCCTGCCCTGGAGGCAAGGCTGGCCCAGCATATGGTGCTAGAGATCGAACTGTGGTCCCTGCGGTTGCCTAAGCTTTCCTAAGCAGGTGCTTTAGATCGCTAGCCCCATTTGGTTTAGTTATAAACATGTAATCTAAGTCAACTCATGGTATCCTCATCTACAGCAAAAGGAAGACAAAAAAACCTCCTGGATTTCCCACCTTCAGCCCTGTCTGAAAAGTCCAGGCCTGTCCCATTCAGAGATGCAGGGCTGCAGAGCAGGCACTAAATGCTCTCCAGTGTCACAGGGCCTCCACCACCATGTCAGTTTTCTTGGTTTCTCTAATTCCTTTTCTTCTCTAATATGAAGACTCTTTTTTTTTCTGGTCTGGGGAAGAAGCACTCCTAGCTTTTCATCTGTTCTTTGAAACCTTTGATTTATGACCAGAACGTGGTATTTGGTCCTCAGAAGCTAAGAAATATATCTCCTCTGTTGTCTTCGTGTTGATGGCTTTCCCTTCCCTGAAGCTGCACAGAAGGCCTAGCTACTTAATGAGGGAAAACACAGGAAATGCCAGAGACAACATATGAGCATATATTGTAGAAGAATTTCTCAGTATGTGCATAATGCGCCAACAAGACTTGGCACATGGTTGGAGCCTTCAAAGGACCCTACATTTATATAAAATTTCAAGGTCAAGCCCCATGCTTCCTGGTTCTGTGTCCCAAGTTGTTTAACCTTTTTGTACCTCAGTTTCCCCAAATGTAAAATGGGAATTACAATTATATGCATCTCACAAGGTCATATGCTTATAAAGTGCTCAATGGAATTACACAATTATCATCACCAAGAGTACACACTTGTAGCCATTAAGTTCATTGATCTAAAGTCATTAGCTGAGTTGATATGCTTGTCACAATGCATCATAAATAAAGAAGAAGGTGAACATATCACACCTAGCATTTCATAGTGAAGGAAAGAGCTGCTGGTCTCAAGTATGAGGCTAGGCTTAATTTCCTATAAATATAAACTTCTGGTAGACTAATCCTGATGGTGAGTGAAAAGGGAATTAGCCCATGTAAACCAAGGTAGCTCTGAGATGCTTACATGAACAAGCAGATCCTTGAACAGTTACAGTAGGAATCTGAAGACAGATCCGCACTTGCAGTTTGAGGGTGCAAGGAGGGAGGGAGAGAGCCAAGGCCAAGAAGGTCTGGCTAAGCTAGACCGAGAAACATGCCTGAGCGACCATTGCTCACAGCTGCTGAGAACAGAGCACGTGTGGGCCCGCTCATGAGCTAGGAGGCCAGCGGGGGATTTCACTGAGCGAAGTCTTACCTAGGAGAGCAAGGAAAGCAAGGGACACTGAGGAGGGACAGTAGTCTTCCAGTCCTCATCCTACAGGAATCTCATCCTCTAACCTATCAAACTGACGAACAGGAGACGGAGAGTGTAAGTAAGGTCCTGTACTCTGGTATCTGCCCTTCTTCTCTGAGCCAGCCAGATCAGTGTCCTCTTAACACGCAGTCTGGAGACCCCTGACCGAGCCAGTGGAAAACTAGCCTGCGGGCCTTGACAAAGGCCTTCACCCTTATAGACTTTAGGGCCTTTGGTGAGGAGGTGGGACTAGATAAGAGTGACTGGGTTGCTGTGTGGCACAGCCAGGAGTGTGGAAGCCAGAGGGATGGTGACGTGAGTTCAGTTTTGCTAATGTTGAGAAGTGTGAATTTATTTCATCTCTTTAAGCTCCAGGTCCTTTGAGTATAAAGATGGGCTAACTAGAGCACTTCCCCTGAGAGATTATTGTAAGTTCAAGAGTGTATGGGACGTGTTTAGCACTACTGTGGCACACTGAGAGCACTCAGTGGTTGCCAATGTCACTATAGGGATTATCAGGGAGTGATTAGCAGGTCAGGGGCTACTAGGTGGCCTAAGAGTGAGATTTGAGAGGATAAATACTTCCTCGTGAAGAAGAGTAGCTTTGTTTAATATATAAGTAAATAGGTAGATAGATAGATAGATAGATAGATAGATAGATAGATAGATAGATAGGTAGATAGATAGATAGGCAGGCAGGCTAGAATAATAATAGTGATAGGTAAGTACCATAACACAAAACTCTCATCTGTTTATATTTAATATCAATGATTTAATATAATTAAGATTTATTTCTTATATAGTAGTAAAGATAAGTATGCATACATATTCTCTTATTTATATATATAATATAATATATTGGAGGTAGATAGAAAGAAAAAAGGAGAGAAAGAAAGAAAGAAAGAAAGATAGATAGATAGGAAAATAGATAGATAATCTAGAGTGCATGAAACTGGGCTCTCTGGTATCAACAGCACAAAATCAATTAGTCAGTCACCAGAACAGACCAACAGCTGTTGAATCTTTTCTGAAAAAAAATCATATAGCAAGCATTTTGTGGGCCATATGTGGTCACCATTGAACACTTTTTGGTATAATTTAGAATTAAGTGTTGAGATTCAAAAAACAAAGAGTTGTAATTCAGTTTAGGTAAACACATAGTAACTTTTAGGCTAGGATAGTAATAATAATGACAGGTAAGTATCATAACACAAAACTCTCATCTGTTTATATTTAATACCTCAGTGATACAATATAATCCAGATTTCTTGTATGACAGTAAAATGTAAGTTGGAAGTTGAGGGTTTGGTCCACACAGCCTTCTGGGGATATGGAATCCTTTCATTCCGTGAGTCCTTCATCTCCCAGTTCTGTGGGGATATGCTCAGGAGGAAAAGAAAGCTGGACATAATTCAAAAACCCACAAAAATGGAAGCTACTGTCTGAGAATATGAGACAGGAGGATCACAAGTTTGAGCACAGCCTAGCTAACTTAATCACAGGATTATTCCCTGTCTTAAAATTCTGAAAAAGAAAAATAAAGGCTAATATAAAAGTGCAGCTCAGTGCAAAGTTTGAGCCTCAATTCCACAGTACAAAGAAGAGAAAAGAGAACAGGAGGTGAGGGGAGTGAATGGGAGGGAAGGAGGAGAGAAAAAGGGGGCAGGAAGAAGAGGGGAGATAGAGAGAGGGATGAAGCAGGGGAAATTGAGAGGAAGAAGAAGAGGAGAGAAGGGAAAGAAAGAGGAGGGGAGGGGCGGAGAAGAGAAGAGAAGAGAAGAGAAGAGAAGAGAAGAGAAGAGAAGAGAAGAGAAGAGAAGAGAAGAGAAGAGTACAAACCATCTTAGGGGCTGTCCAGTGACAGATGTGAGTTCATTTTGGCCTCCTGGCCACAGCTTGTCCACTCCTAGATAAAAACATCTCATATTCCTATGAACGAACTTCTCATGATAAATCTTTTGTTTTCCATCAAAGTAGCCTAGCTTCCCCCACAATATTTAGTATCTTTCATATAATAGCATTTTTCATGTTTGTAACAGTTGTCAGATTAAGGGGTTTTTGTTAAATTTTATGTGTAATCCTACACAGAGTCCATTTACGTATGGTTCTCGTGAAGGTGGTAGATGTGTTTCCTGCAGCTACTAGAATGCAGTACCACCCAGTGGGTGCTTTCAAGGAGCAGAAATGCATTCTCACAGCCCGGAGGCCAGAAGTCTGGGGTCAGTGTCAGCAGCAGCAGTTCTTTCAGAAGGAAAAGCTGGTCTGTGCTTTCCTCCAGCCTCCGCTGAGGTCTCAGCCGGCCTTGGTGTCCCTTGGCTTGCAGGCACACGGCTCCATGCTCTGGGTCCACCTACGCTCTTCCTCCACTATGTCTTTACAAGGCTGGCTCCTGAATAAATTAGAACCCTCTGTCATGAACACATAGGAACTGGATTAAATCTCCAAAATCCCTATTTCCATATAAGCTTCCATTCGTAGGTACTGAAGATTAGGTCTTCAGCCTGCTTTTGGGGGGGGGGGGTGTCACAGCGCTTGGGAACCTAATTTATGTCTTAATTACAAAGTATTTAGAACTTTTGGGCCACCCCAGTTTGTAGCTGAGCTGAAAAACACAGAAGAGGTACACAAGTGCTTACTTTTTACCATACATTATAAATTACAGGGAGGACAATAACACTGCTGTTGCTAGCCTAAAGAGTGTAGTATTTTCCTTTTAAAATATTTTTATGGACATAGAACAATGAGCTAGAAAACATTGCACATTCTGTACCCTTCTTCTATTTTCAATTTACAAATGCTGCCTTGAAAATAACTGAGCAGTGTGGCTTGTGGTTACTAATGAAATTAAAAATAAAAGCAAAAAATGCCCCCATAACATCCGTAGCACCCTGTGAGGGAAACACAGCCTGCTGCCCTGAAGAAGGAACGGAGGATCTGGTGAATTCTCACCCCTTCTGCAGGGGTCAGAATCTGAAAATCACTACCAGCTGGTTGTAATTCTGTCCTATTTTGAAACAGAAGACTTAGATGGCGAAGCCATCACTGGGAATCAGATTTATTTTTCCCTACTTGGTCTAGTTTCAGAAACCCAGTTTTCAAAATAAAGAAAAGGAGCAAAATATCCTTTTGGCGATCTCACCCCAGTTCTGCCAGTAGAAAACCTACCAACATTGCAACATTTGGGTAAGTGAATTGAGCTGGGCTGTATCTTCTCCTGCGTCCCCACTCAGGACTTCTGTATCTCTTTCCCAACGTTGTCTCTGCACCTCTTCGGTCACACTTGCGACAGTTTGCCATATGCATGGGTTTTATCCCTCCTTCTAACATGCAAGCTCTTTAAATCTTAGAGCTGAGACTCATGGCACAGAGGAAGAAGTAAATGGAAAGAAGAAGCCAATGGAGAGAGAAAAACTTGGAATGCAGAAAAAGAGATGAGAAACACACAGGCGAATGCTTTAGGGCAAAAGGGGGCAGACTGTAGTGGCCTCTGCTCTCTGCATCCTCTTCACTTGTCTGGAGGCGAGCCAAGCCTGTCAGGGCTTCAACTGCCATTCCACATCCAGCCGTAAAGAATGCACTGGTGGGCAATGCTTTTCCAATGTGTGGCCACAAGCAAACCACTGAATGCCTCCAACTGCTCCTTTACATGGTAGAATGAAGGGCAGAATTCACTGTAGAAATGAAAGATGATTAATGGATATGAAGTAGAGTACTTATCACATAGCCAGCCTGGCACAGGATCCCCCAAATATTCCAAATTAATTCTTCAAAATTGTGACACAATGTAAGTTTGCAGTCTAACAATCTGTGTATTTACTAAGCATAACGAAGAAAGTCTCATTTTCAGAGAAATTTGGGAACAATCCTGTAATATTAACAGCTCGAAAAAGAGCAACCACTTGTTGCTTTGCATCATCAATATTATCATCATCGCTGGAAATTCTGCTTGCCAGTGATGCCTTGGAAATGAGTCAGCAACCTGGCAGAGTGCATGGTATCACTGCATCCTGTAAATTTGACAGTGGTCTGATATGAATTTCACTGTTTGTAGAACAAGTAGACTCCTAGCCAACTGAAATACACTCTGACTGTGAAGCTCAGTGCGATTATTTCAATTTTATTCTATTTAGATGAAGGGGAGCCTCAACTTCAAGTAAGAACTTGGACCTTACTCAGTGAAGTTGACGGTTACAAATCTAACTTGTGCTTTATTCCCGTTTGTACTCTCGGCATAAACAAGAATCTATGAGGTGCTAATTTCTACATTTTGATTGAAGTACTTCTCAAGAAAGTAAAGAATCACAAATTCCCTTTACTTAAAGTGAAAGTAAAGATAACATTATCCAACGCTTTCACATAGGAACTGGGGCCCTTCTTATCAACTCTACTGTTTATCCATTCCTCTGAGACATAAAAGATCAATATGTTTTATAAACTCTGTGTTTGCTTCAGTTGTTCTCAAAACTCCTCATAGCTGATCTTTCCTTCGCCACACAGTTGGGTTATCATAATTCTTGGATCTGAATTGTTCTATCAGTATTTCATAGTAGAAAAGAAACAGAAATGTGAGGTTATGGGTATAGGGCAGATAAAATTCTTTCTTCTGCTGGCAATAGGGCTTGGTTTCCCTCACAACCTGCATTCTTGGTATAATCCCTCTGCAGGAAATCTTATCTTCCACTCAGTATTCCGGCACCATTCTGTGGGGAAATAAGTAGCACTGACAGCACATTTACTGCCAAATAAAAGTATGTGCTTCCTTTTTTGATTTTTTTTTTTTTAATGATTACACTCATTGCAAGGAGTTAGTGGATGCATATGACACATCTTAATTTTTTTTTCTTCTTTTTTCCCTTTTCTGACTCCACCTTCCCTCCGGCTCTTGGTCCCCTCCCCCTTTGCAAAAGATCTGTCTCCCTGCTTCCTAGTATCTCATTTTTATTTCACTCTTTAATTTACCTAGACTAGGGAGTTCTCATGTAAGAAAACCATATGCTATTACAGCCTGTGTGTCTAAGAAAACTATGTAGTATTTCAGCTTGTGTGTTGGATTCATTGCAATTAATATGGTGGCCTTAGGATGTAATCATTTGCCCACAAATTACTCAAGTTTATCTTTATGGCCCAGTAGTACTCAACTGTGTGTAAATGCCACATGTTCTTTTTCCATTCATCCGTTAATAGACGTTTTTCAAGGTAAGACTTTTGATTTTGTTGGTCGCACCCAGCCAGGGACCACAGGTTCAATTTAAATACTGTGCAATGGGTGGAGATACTGGTGCTAGCTAAGGTGCTAGCTCACATCCATCCTGCTTGGGCCAGAGACTATGCTAGGCACCTTGCAGCTGTTACCTTTTAAGTTCCTCTGGCATTGCCTGATGTGAGTCTTCCTGGTGTTTCCTTCACTTCACAACGTTGAAAACTAAAACACAAAGAAGTCATGTAGCTTTTCTGAGGTCACAAGTCCTCACTCAGGCCAGATTTCCACCCCAAAAGAGCACGATCTTGATGCCACATCCAACAGCTTTGCAGCCAGCAGGTAAGCGCTGTCTAAGCATATCTAAAAGAGAAGCATAGACAAGCATGATTTTGCATGCAATTGCTTTTTTCTCTCAAAGATAGAACTTTTAAGTTTATTTAAGCAGCAAAGCCTAACACGACTGTTTCCATATTACATTTTTAAAGGATTAGAGCAAAATATAAAAATATAAGCTCATAGGTACAAGTAGTCATTAATTTTAAAAACAAGAAATCTTAACCCTTTCCTCCCATTTTTTATAGGGCATATTGTTTGTTTCCTCATGCTTTTGCTCTTGGTATTTTCTTTTACTTCATAAAAAGTTATCGTACTGCATTGCTAAATATATCAGAAAAGTTCTTTCCACCTTTCTTGTTACTTTTTTCTGTGGTACTGGGGACAAAACCCATAGCCTCACACATGCTAGGCAAGCAGTCTACCACTGAGCTATATCCCTAACTCTTTACTGCCGCTTCCTATGAATATCTTCTTAAGTTTAGGATACCCTACAGCACACACATTACCAAAGTATGGTATCCTCTGATAGATTCTCATTATTTTCCTTTCATCTGGAGCAGTTTCCCCTTCTGGCTAAGGAGGTTTGCCATCCTGGTGCCTATACACCACTTGACTTATAAAGGTCAGCTTTTTCCCATCTATTATTTGCCATGGTGCAGGCTACAAAGTACACTATATGTTATGGTAATGAATGAAAGTTGTGAGGCCAGAACTGGCCCGATAGCTCAGTGGACTAGAGCTCCTGCTTAGGCAGAGCTCAGCGGTCAGGATTTGATCCCCAGCATGCGGTGCCAGCCCGGGCCCTGGGGCAAGCTCAGGCAGAGATTGAGATTGGGTGTGGTGGCATGTGCCTCTAACTCCAGCACTTGGGAGGCTGAACACAGGAGAATCACTATGAGTCCAGTCTATATAGCGAGACCCTGTAAAGCCTGTCCTAAATACAGAAAAAAACAAAGAGAGGAGAAAGAAAGAAAAGCAAAGCAAAGAAAAGAAAAGAAAAGAAAAGAAAAGAAAAGAAAAGAAGAGAAAAGAAAAGGTGAGGCCAAGACTTGCCTGTGCTCATGTTTCCCTTTGTTTCTGCCACTCTATTTTTTTTTTTCTTTCCAATTTTTTTTGTTTTGAGCTCACCTTTTTCTTTTTTGGGTACAAATTTAGATAATTTGTGAGGTGCGTCTTTTCTAACATAAGCATTTAATATTTAAGTTTCCCTCAAACACTAGAGCAGTTGTATCTTGGAAGTCTTTGCTTTATTTTTTCAGTTAAAATTATTTTCTACTTTCCCTTATAGTTTTTGCTTTACTTCAAACATTATTGAGAAGCATTTTTTTTCTAATATCTAAGTGTTTGAGGAATTTTTTCTTTTACCTTGTTTGGGACTATTAATTTTTAACTTATTTGCGTTATAGATCAAAGAGTATATTTTGATTTTTTGCATAATTTAAATTCTTTTTTAATGTTTGTTTTGAGATTTAGGGTATGATCTATCTTGTTGACCATTCCATGTACTTTTAAGAGGAATGTATATTCTAGTGTTATGGGTAGAAGTATCTATAAACATGATTTAGATCCAGTGGGTTGATGACATTCCCCAATTCTATATCCCTGCTGAATTTCTGTTGGCTCTAATATTATTGGGATAGAAGTGTTGAAATTGCCAAACGTAATTATGGAGCTTCAGAAATTTCTTCTCTTTTGTTATGAGCTTTTGCATCATGTCATTTACAGCCCTGCCGTTCAGGGACACATACACTGAGAACTGTTGTGTCTTCGTGGTGAACTGATCCCTTTACCACCCTATCGCTATCTATTCCTGATAACTTACTCTGAAATCAAGTTTGTTGGATAACATGGCTTCACTAGCTTTCAACGGACCAGTGCTTCCATGGTAAATTTCTTCCACTTATTTAGCTATCTTATATTATGAATGTGTTTCTTGTAAAATAACTTGGGTCATTTAAAAATATACTCACAGAACCCCCACCCCTGGGGCATGCTGAGACAGCAACTGAGACTGGACATGTTGGTGTGTGCCTGTAATTCCAGCTCCTGGGAGGCTGTAAACAGGCAGACCGCTACTAGTCTGATCTAGAAGTGAGACCCTGAACACCCTGTAGGTCCTTCCCTAAAATATAAAAAGATAAAAAATAAAATAAAATTAAAATATACACATAGTTTCTACCTTTTGGTTAGCTGCTTCACTGCCATTTAGCATAATTCTTTACATATAAGGGGTGATCAAACACATATTATGAATAAATAAATTCTTAAAATGTATTAAGCAAAGGACACATTTCCATAATCTTTCCAAACACTACTCCTCACTTCAGACATTTATGCTATCCTTCTTGCCACTTTCTTTTTTAAGCTATTAAGAGTTGATTTTAATTGAACCAGTGTCACTTTCTAAAGCAGTTCTGGAAGTGATCTCTCGTAAGTGTCCTTACGAGGCATGATTTTAAATCATGGCAAATGCCACTACCAAGCACTACGATTGGTAAAAATATTGCAACATGCCCTCCTCTTCAGGGTTCACCATATCTGCCACCACACAACTTCTGACTATTTCCCAAAGTCAAGGTGACCATGAAAGGTAAGCATTTTGTAGGGATTGCAGAGATCAAGTCAACAGTGTGACTGAAGAGACTTCCAAAAGTTTTCCAGGACAGCTCCAGAAGGTGGCAGACTGTGAAGTAAGCGCATCTGAGCATGGGTCAGGGATTTCAAGGGGATTGTTGGCAGTGTAGCTTTTACTGTAATAAACTTGGAAAAATGTAAACATTCATTGTTGCTTTCTCTTGCAATTCAAATTTGGATTTAGGTCTGTTATTTCGTTTTCACATTAGTCACGTTTTTAGTTATTCTAGCTCTGGTTCCTGTCTTTTTTAAACTTGACTTCACATTTCATTTTAACTTATATATTACATTTGATAATTCATCTCACATTTCTTCTATCACAAACAATTTATTTCTTGGTCGAGTTTTATGGTGGAATGTAAAAACTTTCTACCATATAGGCCCCTTTATGTTATAATTGTCCTATATATCATATCTTCACATTATGAATATTTCATTGTTAAACTTTTTTTATTTTATCCCTGAAAATATTTTAAGAGCAGAATAATATTATTTAGCTAGATATCTTCTTTATTTGTTGCTCTTCCTTTATTTTCAATATCCCAGGCCTTGTAGCTACCCTTCCATTCACAGTTGTTCTTAGCCAAAAGGCTGGGAAGCAATTCCTTCTCCTGCAGATGGCATGGGTGTGTTAGGAGCTGACTTCCTCGCTGACCACTGTCTTAATTTTCCTTTCTGTGGAAGTGTTTTTGTTTCAGGTCAGGTTTACCCTAGACTTGGACTTCCTGGATGATTGGTCTTTAATTCCCACACTTTGAGAGTCCTCATTATCTTCTGGGTTCATTTGAATCATTGTTGCATTGAAATTATACTATACAATTTTCCCTTCACTGCTTTTAAGATTTTCTTTTACTTTTTTTTCAATTTCCAAAAGTTTGATTGTGATACTCTTATATATCTCCTTAACTAACCCTGTTTGGAAATATTTTATAATTTCTAGGTTTAAACCTGTTTCAAAATTTGAAAAGATCTCAGTCACAGATTCTTCCATATCTTTATTATACTCTTCCTTTTTCTTCTCAAATTCCAACAACATAAACATTATTTGTTTTATTATTTTCCACAGATCCTGAGTGGTTGTTGTCTTTTTCAATCTGTTTCTCTCTCCTGCTTAGATTAGATAGTTTCTATGATCTATTTCTCTGTTTTCTGTTCTTTCTATGTAAAGATAGCTATATATTTTATGTGATTGTGATAATCTTAACTGATAAACTGATTTAAAACTTTGTACAAAAGGTTTAGGCAGATGTACTAGAATGATCAAACAACATGGGAAACTGAAAATGAAAACTAAGTTGGATAAATCAACTTAATTTCAAAACTTTTATGGTAACAAGGCTGTGGCATTAGAGAAAAGATAGGCACAATAATCAATGCTTTAAAAATCCAGAAATATGGGGGCTGGGGAGATAGCTCTGAGGCACAAGTGCCTGCCTGCGTGGCAAGTGCAAGGTCGTGAGTTTGAACCCCGGTCCCGCAAAAAAAAAAAAAAAAAAAAAAAAAAAAAAAAAAAAAAAAAAAAAAAAAAAAAAAAAAAAAAAAAAAGAAAAGAAAAATCCAGAAATAAACCCACACAAATATAGGCCACTGATGCCTTACAAATTGTGAAAGGAATTTAAAGGAGGAAAGACACTTTTTTAGGGCAAATGGTTGTGAGACAGTTTTGTATGCATAAATAAGAAAATAAACCTTTGGCCCAGCGGGATGGCTCAGTGGTATAAAGCGCCTGCTTGGGAAAGCTTGGGTGACTGCAGGGACCGCGGTTCGATCCCTGGCACCACATGCTGCGCCAGCCCTGCCCTCAGGACGGGCTGAGTCGGCCACAAAAATGAGTGAATAAACAAACAAAGGTTCTGAAACAAGAAAAAAATAAATAAATAATAAAAATAAATAAACCTTTACCTAAAACCCACATCCGAGGCAAAAATTAATGGAACAGGTATGACAGATTTAAATGTAAAATTATAAAACTTTTGGGGAAACAGAAAAAAAATCTTGTTTACATTTGTTTTTTACTTATTTTCGTTACTTTTAATAAGAAATAACAATGTGACGATTTCAAAACACATTAGTAGTAAATTTCCAATATTTGATAAAATGCATATTGCTGTCTTCCTAGTAGTTATACAGATCACAGGGTGTAGACATGATAATTTTTCTAATCATTATTAGTACAAAAATTTTCTTCTCATTGAACTAAGCGAAAGTAGTTGTATACATAATCCAATGCTCCATAATCACAGTGGGTTAATGGCAAAACTGGCAATGTTGGAAGCTGTTGGTTTAAGCCTTTTACAGCTCAGCATATTAATCTAGCTTTACGTTTTATGCCTTACAATTAAACTTTTCTGCTGGGTGGTTAAGGACAAGTTAAAGCAAAACCTGTATAACAAAACATGTAACGTTTGTATCTCCCAAGGTCCGTCAAATTACCTCAGGATTTACTTTGAAACCATGTACAGTGCTTTGTAGAACTGTTGTCAGTGTCAGCTGTGTGGATGAGTCATGGCCATTGCTTGACCAGTTTGCTCCCTGTGAAAGCCCAACAGGATGGTTTCTCTCTAGGTAACTCTCCTTAGGCACACCATATATATATATATATATATATATATATATATATATATATATATATATATATATATATCTTCAATCCCTTTCCCCTGTAGCCCCATAATCTCCTTGAACAGAAAATTTTGAAAACCACTGAGTTATAGGTTGTTACAGCACAGGTTCTCTATGTCCTGAGTCCTCACTGACCTTGGAGGTCTAGGGCCAAAACACTGGCAATCCTTGTAACCCTTTCTTTTCTCTAATTTTTAGTCTGTAATCTTACATTCTGAACCCTCCAGAAGAAAAGCCTAGTGATACTATTACTCTATAACATAGGTATTTGACCTTAACATCACTGTCTTTCTGAGTATCAAACATCTTGAAGATATACTCGTAAGTGAAATAAACCAGACCTACATGTGTAAATGTCATATAGTCTCCCTAATGTAAGAACTCAAAAGAAGAATATAAATGGAGAGGCATAACACAGCTGAATGGAAATCAAGGACTTACAGGTTAATCAACAAAGTGACTGCAAGCAGAAAACATAGGAAACATCACCAGAGCAAAACCATGCACAGGATGAATTAGATAACAGTCCTAAGAACCTCCAAAAGGTTTATCACACTGAGAATAGCAATTATAACACTAAAACTATGCTTGGAATGCCTGTCATTCTGGTCTTTTAGATGTGTGCTATTTCTAATATAATTTCAGTTACTGCTATAATCTCTCAAGTCAATTGTTGGCTTACAAGAAAACAAAAAAGGGTATTAAATAAGAGTAAGAGGCTAGAAAAAGTACCATAGGATTGACCGGCTAAAATTTTATATATGCTTAGATTTCTAAATTTCTGTGTAAAAATGTGTAACTGCTTTTATCACATTCTATAGAGATTTATTAGAATATCAATGATTGATAGATAATACCAATTCCAAGGTAAGTCTTGTTTACACTTGATTCATTGAATTTAAAGGTACATGCCAACTCATCATCTATAAAAGAAAAAACGTCATATATTGGAAGTCATCAAAAAGTAAAATATTTTCTCTGAAAAGGCTCTAAGTGATTATAAAAGCAGCTTTGAAGTAAACGAGAATAGAATTTTGTTGTTGTTGTTTTTGGTTTCATTTCTCTTTTTTTGTATGTTTTATGGAAGGGGCCCCAGGGTGTTCAGGGTCTCACTACTAGATCGCACTTGTAGTGATTTGCCTGTTTACAGTCTCCCAAGAGCTGAGATTACAGGTGTGCACCACCACACCCAGTCTTCATTGCTATCTCAGTGCACTCAAGGGGTGGAGCCAGGACAGCAGGCCTGGGATTTGAAGCCCTAGCCCCTGCACCTGCTTGAAGGCACTTTTATCCACTGAGCTATTTGGCTGACCCAAGAAAATGTTTTAAATTACATATGTGACAAAAATTTTATATTCCAGCTCCATAAAACTCTCAAATCTCAGGAGTAGTGCTGGGGTATAGATCAGTAGTAGAGCACATGTTTGGTATATATGAGTCCCTTGGGCTCAATCAGCAGCAACAAAACAAAATAAAACTACTCTCATAGTTTTATTTTTTAAAGCCAAGTAAAAATCTAGAAAAAAAATATATCTGAACAGATATTTCAATAAAGGGAAGCTTCATTTCCACGGGGGATAGCTCAATTTGAATGCAGGCTACTTGAATTTATCTGCTGTTCCACATGAGATTCCTCCTCACAGAGAAGGGTTATTATCAGTAAGTACTGAAATGTTGAACATGAGCAGAAGTCTTGCTAATCAAGACCTGAAAGACAGAATCAATGTTAGTTACTTCCAGGGTATCTTGGTTACTTTTCTCTGTGTTGAAGCATAATACCCAATGTTGAAAGTTAAAGGAGGAAAGATTTATTTAGCTCACAGATTGTAGAGGTTTCAGTCCATAATCAGCTGGCTCCAAGGCAAGGTGGCATGGCAGAAGGGCACTGCAGAGGAGAACCAGTTGCTGGTAGGCAGGGAATAGCAAAGCAAGCAAGGGATGACAATTGCTATTTCCATCCTTTATGTCATATCCAGGAAATTTTTTTTTTATTATTATTATTTTTTTTTTTGGTGGGACCAGGGTTCGAACTCACGACCTTGCACTTGCCCAGCAGGCACTTGTGCCTCGGAGCTATCTCCCCAGCCCCATATCCAGGAAATTTAGAGTGTGTCTCACTCACACCCTTATTCTTGGTGCCTTTGATCCTAGCTTTGAAACATGCATCAATCTCAGCATCACATACTCTAGATCCAGCCACCTCTCAAAAATCCCAACCTATGACAATGTGATGCTTTAGGAGTCCAAATCAAAACAGGACATAACAAAGGGCATGGGGTAATAGTGCTCTTAGTGTCTTTTGGTCCAGAGAGTAAAGCCCAGGAGGTCAGAGGTGGACTCAAGACAAAAACCTTAAACAACTAAATCTCAACTAAGCAAAAGCCGTATCAGTCAGAAGACTCTCCTAATAAGCACAGACTTTACTATAAAACTTTGTCCTCTTCCACAGCCAAGTTGTCCAGAGTGTGTGGGGAGGCTTTAGCCATAGCATGCAGAAACCATGACCCACAGTCACCTGTGAGAGAACCAATGGAGAAATGGAAAACCCGAGTAAATTGTGATACATCCACTGGTGGCAGAATGTTAAGTCAAAAGAGGCTTAAAAAGGGAAAGGGGATAAGAGAGTTTATGACCTGTTGAAACAGTTATGGATAATTTCTATTTTCTCACCTATATTAAAATTTGTGTACCTGGGCTGTGGATGGAGTTCAGTATTAGTGTGTTTGTGTAGTACAGGCAAAGCCCTGGGTTTGCTCTCCAGCACCCCCAAAACAAAGCTTTGTACATGGATAAACCTAATGGTGTAGGAATACATTCAGTAACAAAATCTTTGAGCACATCTAAGAGTTACCCATCCTAGATTATTGTGGTTTTATACAATGCTTTGTTTTATGTACTGTCTTTCAAAAAGCACAGTAGTTGGGGTAAATTCTCAGAAGTCAGAAGGCCTGGAATGGAATCCCAATTTTATCATCTCCTAGTAATGCGATCTGGGGAAAGTTAGTTGACCTCTCTTCAGTTTCCTGAACTATAAAAATGGCAATAATAACCCTTACCTCATGGTTTAATAGTCATAAAGCACTCAGAATAACCCTGAGTATGTAGTGAGCTCTCGATAAATGACATCCTCCTCCCACTACTCTTCCTCCTCCTCATCTCAGCACAGCTCGGTTGTGCTTACGTGCATATTTCCAGGAGCGTTTTCCTCAGAGTTCTTAGCATGATTCATTACCAGCCACATGGGAGCAGGTTAGCCGAGTAGGAAGCAGAGTTACCTAAGGAAATGATTCCTCTGCCTTGCAATCTTCAAGGAAAGAAAAAGATACTTCACTTTTTAAACTTTAGTACATACTGAAAATTTTCATGCTAGGGAAAATACGACTCTTTCCTACTCATTTTGTCTTCTTAAAGTCTCAGTGAAATTGATTCTGTATGTTTAATAAATCTTAAAGGGAAACAATATGGTATATGTACTTCCTGAAATTGTGTTCCCTATGTTAACTCTGTATTTACTATATCTCCTCAGTAGAGTGGCTCGTCGTTTTGATAAGAACATTCGGCCTACATACACAGGCTACTAAAGTATACTTCATAGGGGCTGGGGAGATAGCTCAGTAGAATAAGTGCTTGCCTGGCAAGCATAAGGGCCTGAGTTCAATCCCCAGTTCTGCCAAAAAAAAAAAAGGAAAGAAAGAAAACCTAAAGTATACTTCCAAGTGTCCTTTATACCAGCTCCTCTATTTCTTTTTCTTTTTCTTTTTTTTTTTTAAGAATTTTTTATTTTATTTCTTTTTTCTTGTTTCAGAACCTTTGTTTGTTTATTCACTCATTTTTATGGCCAGCTCAGCCCTGAGGGCAGGGCTGTTGCAGCATGTGGTGCCTGGGATTGAACCGTGGTCCCTGAAGCCGCCCAAGTTTCCCCAAGCAGGCGCTTTAGACCACTGAGCCATCCCGCCGGGCCCCTCTCTATTTCTTTTTAAATGCCATTAAATTACTTATTGAATGTTTATAGACTGATAAGCAAGTAAAATCACTAAGGGTATTTATTCCATTATTTTAAGTTTCCCTTATCTTTGAGGTTGTTATGTATAAGAAAATCCATATAGGTTTTTGAATCATGTATCTGTAAGTATTGTTTATGTAATCTTTCAAAAATCATCAAACTTAGGTGAACCTTTGTCTTATTACTTGAAATAGGCTAAATAAAGGCTCCTGAAGAACATCTATGCCTTCGCCCCTAGAACTTGTCAATGTTTTATATAGCAGGAAAGAGCTTTGAAAGTGTCATTAAATACAAATCTCGAGATGGACAGACTATCATGGATTATCTGGCTGGCCCAACTGCCATCCTATCTATTCTTATAAGGGGAAGATAAAGGGAGACCCTCCCACACAAGAGGAATGACACACTGGAGCAATGTGGCCACAAGTCACAGGATGTTGGCAGCCACTGGATTCCCAAATAGGGCTCGCTAATGCTTCTGCTGATATCTCTGTTTCCATTCAGTGATACAGGCATAGAGAAAACATGTACACACACACACACACACACACACACACACACATATATATATATATATATATATATATATATATATATAGCCATTTAATATATATATCTATGTCTGTATGTCATATGATACAGATGGTCTCAGACCTACAGGGCTGCCCAGGAAGTAGACAGGAGTGGAGGTGAAGACAGCTGGTGCTACAGTGAGGAGTACACTAGAAATAGTGGAGATGAAGAGCTAGACTGCCCTTCTTTAGGCGGTCTGATTTGGCTGTCATCTGGAAATTGGTAATGGTTTCCTTGTTGCTTTCTCTGCCTTTACTGGTTCCATCTCTCTCGTGACTCTATCCTCCAGGAATGTTCCTGGTGCATGAGTCAGATTACACAGCTAAGCATCGCTGTCTTTCCTGGGCCCCTTTAGGCAGTGACCTTAAGCTACTGCTGGATGCTGAGCCAGAGTTCAAGTTGATCTCTCCAGAGGAAAGTTTCTCTCTTTTCACTTTCAGCACAGGTATCACAGCTTTTGACCTTGAGCCTGTAATAATAGGTTGGATGGCAATTTTGCCATCTTCTAGGAGATTTTGCCCTTCATTTAGGCATGGCACTGGAGGTGGGCTTTCCCTTCACCTGGGGGCACATGAGCAGAGCCTCTGACAGTCTGCTTCTGGAGACAGCACTACATTCATGGGCTCTGATCCCATCTCTCCCCATCTCTCTGCCTTCTCCGGAAAAGTTCTATCTTCTCCCACTTGGATGTTACAGTTCTTGGCCTTGATTCCCTACATTTAGATCTGGGACTTCTGGATACTCTCAGTACTTGAACAATAGGTTTTTCTGTTCTTTCTCTGTCTCTCTGTCTCTCTCTCTGTGTCTTTCTCTCTCTCTGCCTCTCTCTTTCACTCTCTCTCTCTCTCCCTCCCTCCTCCTTTCTCCTTCTCTCTTTTTAGTATGGGGACTGAATTCCTGACCTTGCACTTTCCACACAGGCGCTTGCTATCTCCCTGGCCCCATGGATATCAGGTTTTTGAAGGACCTAGAAATTTCCCTTTTTTTCTTTTTTTTCAGAACCGGGGATTGAATTCAGGTCCTTGAGCTTGCCAGGCAAGCACTTATTCTACTGAACTATCTCCCCCAGCCCCTTCTTTTTTTCTTATGAATTCTTCCATGCATCAAAATATTTTAACACTTTATGGATTATTTCTCTTGTGCCTCTACAAGTGTCTAAGACACCTCAAGTTCTGTTGTCTCAGTGTTTTTAGTATTGCATTTATGACTCCCCATGTTTGTTCTTAGATCAGTGTCTCTTCACTAGCTCTTCTAGGCTGACACCCTGGCTTCTCTTTTACCTTGTATCACACCAGTTAAGGTACTCAGTAAATCACTGAATGAGAAAAGGAGGAATCACTTCACAATGCTAGACTTGTAAAAGTAAAGCTCTCTGTCTCTCTCTCTCTCTCTCTCTCTCTCTCTCTCTCTCTCTCGCTATACCAATGAGGAGATGTACTAAGATCTAGTGAGATCAGTGAATCTAGTTTGAAACATGCAGCTAACACCTGGCCATATAATTTATCAAGTGTAACAGCTTGACAAACTTCAAAATATCAAATACAAACGCTCTAAGCACTCTGTTTTAAATTTCTCCGCAGTTGAAGTCAGCCACGCCTCCTTGCACAGATCTTAAAATAATTCTTCACTCAAAAGTCATATCTCAGCACAGAACAAAAACATGAGAGAATTCCGGCCTGGAGCAACTCTTTGTTGTTTCAGGAAAAAAATCAACTCCTTTTTAATGAACACAAAGCTCTTGATAGGTTCGAGGTTTTATTCAGTTGCTTTCTGAATCTCTCAAAGCTCATCTAATGAAATAGGAGCAAGATCTTATCCTTCCTCTGCCTGGCCTAGATGCTTCGTTTAGGTTGCTGCTCACCGACTCTGAGCAGAGAACACAGACCAAATCAGAACACAGGCTGCCGGGCGGATTCCACTTACTGACAGCAAACTTCAACTCTCTGTCTCAGTGGCTTTGTGTCCTGTTAGTGAAATCTTTTTCTGGAAGCCACACAGTTCCCAAGGCACAGTCTCTGCCTGCTAGGACTCAAACTCTGAGGACATACAGAGAGTGAAATTAATCCAGCAATCTGAAATCCAGAATGCTCCCAAATTGAAAACACTTTCCATGCCCGTATGACAGGACAAGTGGAGAATTTCTCGCCTGACCTCGTGTGATCGGGCACAGTGAAACTGCAGACACACACAAAGGTCAATGTAAAATGAGTGCCTTGCATCTCTGTGTATAAGGCGGCTATGAAACATAAATAAACTTTGTCTTTATGCTTGAATCTTATCCCAAAAATGTCTCATTTTGAATATGCAAATACTTCAAAATCTGAAAAAACAATTAAAAAGTTATAATGCTTCCTATCCTAAGCATTTTGGATCAGGGAACTGAACTCGTAACATTCATCTGCGGCAGAGCCAGGTCCGCGCCTGAAGCGTAGCAGGCCTTCGACCATTCCCCAGCGCAGGGAGGAAAAGGAAGGCGGTGGAAGGAAGGGTGAAAAGTGAATGTCCAGAGCCCCCAGCGCCCCCAGCGCCCCCAGCCTCCAGCGCGGGTGGCCCTGAGCTGCCAGGCCAGGTGGGGATGAGACCATGCTCCATGCTCAGCTCTCTCCACGGGACCCTGAAATGCCACTCTTCACCCAAGAACTGGCAGGTCAGGGGAGCGTCTGACAAAAGGATGCCAGTGCTTTCCTTGGCAGAAGACTTCTGAAAAGTCGAGCAGAAACTTGCTCCTGATGTCTATCTGAGTCACACATCCGTGAATATGTCCCTGAAATCTTATGCTCACTCACTGAGCAAAACTGAAAATGATGGTGAAAACAGCAAGTCTCTCACACACCCAACTCCTTGGCCCGGGATCACCCAGGATCGCCCGGTATCTAGAACTCTAAGACATATATTTCCTCACAAATTACCCATCCTGTGGTACTCGCTTGTAGCAACAGAAAGCATCCGAAGCTAGCACCTCTCAAGGAGTGTTTGCTTAGCAAATGCCTAAAGCCTAGCATGGCTCCTCCACGGAAAGCTTTGCCCTGGATCAGAAGGACAGGTGCCTCCTCCTCCCTGCTGCAGGCCCACCAGCTACTTCTGCAGCCAAGAACCCACTCCAGAACAAAGAGTCAGCACGATGGGAAACATGTCTTCCTTTGGCATATGTGCCTCCAGCACTATGCTGAGCTAGGGACACCACTAAACTGGAGCAAGGGGACTTCTCTGGCAGCCCCAGGAGTCTCTTCCTTTATGTACCCTGGAGTTGGGCTTACACTAGAAGCCTTATTGTACTTGCAGCAGCGCCCTCTTATGGGTTCCATGGCATGGTGTGGTGGAGCAGGGAAGGACAGCTACCCATTTATAGGGACCCAGACAGCAACAGGGTTCTGCCTCAGTGTCCCCACTGCTAGACATTCTGTGCTCCCCTGTGGCTGTTCGTCCAGCTCACAGGGAACCTCTAGCCAGAGGTCTCAGCATCCAGAAGCAAAACAACTCAATGTCCCTAAGCTCGTTAGAATATGCATACACACACATAAATGCAAAACAAATGCTGCTTCACACAAGACAGCCCCTAGGTACCTCTGAGAAAAACTGAGGCTTTGATGAGTATCCTGGTCTCTAAAATCGAGTCTCAGGAGAAGGTGAGGGTAATGATTACCAACAAGGGTTGTGGGATGAAATATAGGATACCCAGTTACATTTGAATTTCAGGTATATTTAAATATTTTTTTAAGGATACATCAAGCAGTATTTATCCCAAACAGTCTTTGCACTTCTGGAACCCTTAGTGTCACCAGCATATTGTCACAGGGTAGATGCTATGGTGTAAAATATATAAGCTGTGATACAGCATGGATAAGAGAGTTTATGTCTTGTTTGCCTGTTCCTGGAAGCAAGGGCCATGATTTACCAAACTGCAACTTCTTATCAGCATATATGGTAAGTACACAGTGCATTCAGTTAGGGGCAGTGACTAAAGGACAGTCAGGTGTCCTGGGCAGAGGATTAGGTCATGGGAAAGGTGGCTGCACAGGAAGCTGCAAGGACCAGCCGCAGCTACACGCTGGCTGAGCAGGCTGTCCTGGGCCGCTCCCTGCCCGATGCACATGGGAGCCACGGGGCCTGCCACACCCCACAGTGGGGACCGGAAGTGGATCTGCAGCACCTATGACCAAACACAGTCCGCGAGAATCAAGGTAGGGAACTTGTGGCCCAGGGGAAAAGTTACAGCATGATCCATGTGACACTTTCCCCTGTATTGAAAACTACAGAAAATATTAAGAAAATGAATTTATCACCTTACAACCAGAAATTATCACAATTTAATTCTGTACTCACATTTCTGGTAAAAAGTATACATATTTAAATATGTGATTTTTTAGAAAATGAAAGACATTATACTTCATGTATACAGAGTTTGCAAATTTACATTTTATTGGATCATTAAACACACGCTGAGGATGTACCATTGACCTATTATTAACTTTTGGATGACCCCTAATTTAAACCCTAAACATTGGTGATTGAGTTGCTTTCAGTTTCCTGCTTTATAAGTACTACTCTCACGCTTATTTCATTGTACAAACTGGCGCACACCTCTCTGATTATTTCCTCAGGACACTGCAGTAAATTACTCCTGAAAGATTAGAAACATAAAAAGATATTTTAATGTACCAACATTTATTGAGCACTTACTACATGCCCTGCACTATTTTAATGACTTACTTCATGTTCGTCAACATCTCATTACTACTAACACTCAGGATTATTATTTTTCTCCTTTCAGAGAGGGATGAACTGCAGCATAAGAGAGCAACATGGCACGATTTCGCAGTGAGAAAGCCAATGTCCAGGTGGCTTCCAGCCAAACCATTTATGATCCTTTACCGCAGCTTTGCTCAGTGTCTCTTCCACTAAGGACTTTACCAATACTCGTCTGACACCCTGAACAGGACCAAGATTCGTCCTAGCTCTTCCTCTGGTATCCACACGGCGTGCAGATGGTTTCATTTGTATTTATGCAAGCTATGGAGGCTGACTTTTTTTCATATTTACTAAAAAGATGCTCTTTTCCTTTAGTGAACTGGCAGTCTCTGCAGTGTAGCAATATAACCTTTGACTCTTTGGCATGTGTACCATATAAACAACATATGTATCTGCTTATGTACAAACACATACTGGTGCAGTTTCTATTTTGAGGATATTACCTTTTTGCCTATCACAAATAATACTATCCTATAGTTGCTTTGATGTTTTAATTACCCAAATTAATTTTTGCCTTTTTTAGTCTTTGTAGGTTCAAAGATGTTTACTTAAAGATTGCTTTGATCACATTTCCTTTTGGCTCTCTCTGAGGGTTTATTTTTCCCACTCAAATAGTTTATCTATTTTGAATTTATTTTATTAGTCTTACTTTGTCATTAAAGACATAACTAACTTAAAAAATATATCTTTTTTTTCTGAAGGGATCAAAATCAGGACCTTGCACTTGCCAAGCAGGCACTTAACAACACTGAGCTATATCACTGGCCTGGTGTTAAGGAATTAATGCATCCTTTTTCTAATTATTTGAAAGGTGACTCTTGTCATATGCGTTTTAGTCATCCCCTTTCCTCTCCCTTTCTTCTTTACCTATCTCATTTACCACATTGTTGTGAATATCACAGTTTCAGAAGCATTTCAACAGCATATCTGCAACACTTATCCTTTAAAATGCAATTGTTTATGGTTGATCTTTTGTTTTGGGAATCATCTTTTTAAGTTACAAATTAATCAGTAGGAAAATGATTGGAAATATCTTGAATGTATTTATTATTTGGGAAATCATCACATTTTAAAAATAACATTTCCTTTTTAAAGTGAAGCATGTCACATTTGTGGTTTTTAATGTACATGGCAACATCTTATAAATTTTGCACATTAAATATTTGAGCTTATTACTATTTTCTATATTTTATTCATTTGCACAAAATCTTTTAAGAAAAAAGTCTGAGTTGCTCTTTTCTTTTTTTTTTTAAATATACACGGGTCACTGAGGCTTTAGGGTAGTAGTTGTTGGTGATTGTTATTTTGCTTTTAGTCAGTTTTTAAACCTATTAACTTAGAATTTTACTAGATATTCTTGGTTATTCCAAGAGTGAAATCATACCTCACCTTACATGAAAATGATAGCTTTTTCTTTTTGCCATTCACTACCTCCAACTGTGTCAATATATTTCATTATATTGGTGAGAAGCTTCAACAAATACTATACAATAGTGTTTATGGCTAGTGTGGTCCCCATTCCAGTTAAGATTCCTCTCATAAACCAACATCACATAAAATCTTCACTGATTTCAAAGTTATTCTTTTTCTATTATAAAAATTTCTTTTTGAAAATTGCTTCACATTGATAATTGTTTTTTATTTAGTACATTTTATTTTGATGTTCGGATCCTGTATTCTCTGGCCTGTGGATGTATACTTTGACAGTACTTTCCTAAATAAGTATGGGCACTTTTGTTCTTTAGAATAAATAAAAAGTTGTCCCAGGACATGAATTTTGTACATACGATCAGAGTCACTTCCTGATGCTCTCTTTCTGATTGCACGAATAAGCAAACAGCTTGTATTTTTCTTCACTTGTGCTGGTGCTGTCAGGTTTTAGAACCTTGGTTATAATAGCTTTATAAAACCAATTAGGAAGCTTTGGATCTTCTTCTATCCTTTCAGTTTATAGAGCAAAGGAATTATCTGTTCTTCAAACTTGGAAAAAAATGCTCGTAAAAACAGTTCAGCTGGAGCCTTTTTGGGGGTAAGCCTTTGACAGAGCTTCCAGTTTCTTCTTGAGCAGCTTTCTCTGTTCAGACTTTTTTTGGTGTCATCCTGAGTCACTTGGGATCATTTGCATTTTCTTGGAAAGTTATCTATTTCATTGATATTTTCAAATTTATTAGAGCAGAGCTGTAGATAGTATTCTAACATTCTCTGAAGAGCCTTTTTATCTAAAGCAGCATTCCCTTGTAATGAGTCGGTGTTTGGGGTTTTATTTTTAATTAGACTTATAGAGTTTACTTATATTGGTGGCTTAGATGTAACACTAACATTTTCAGATGTCAGATTTTAAAAGTAAATTCTTCTATTTTCTCTCCCTGCTTCTTTTTTTCTTGGTCTTTTTTCTCTAAATTGGGTTTGTTGTTCCTCCCTCATATCTTATTTGAAAGTTCAGTTATTCTGTGTTCATCTTTTCTTGCTAATGAAAATATTTAAAATCTGCTCAGTTGTCCCTGAATATAAGTGTGGCAACACCCCTTACTGATCCCCAAGCAGCTTTCTCATTGATGTTTTCAACATAGCTCTGAAGATTTTCTCTCCCTAGATACAAAAGCTATTTAGGCAAGATTTTGTTTTAATTTTATGAGATTAGGTTTGTTTTATTTGAACTGGCACTAGTAATTTATATAATTTATGAAAGTGTGTTTAAATCTTGCCATTATAAAATGTCCATTTTGGAGAATAGACTAAGATTTATTTTGCAAATAAATATGTTATTAGTTTATATTAATGCATTATGGCCATTTTAAAATAAAATAAATTCATTTTCTAGGGCTCAAGTTTGGTGTATGTCTATTATGTTATTTTCACTAACTTTCTTAAATTCACTATAATCTTAAGTATATGTGAATTTCTATGTTTATTAAAAATAAGTCACGGTGTATGTGAAAGTGAAGGAACAGGATTTGCTCACTTGTCCTGTGTGTTTGATTGTCTTTATGTACTCTGACGTGGTTTTATTTGGCTATGGGCATGAATCATATTTTCACGACTGAGTGTGCCTTTTCAAATACAATATGACCCTTTTCTTGTGTAGCATTTTGTGCCTTACATTTTATGTTAAGTATCTGCATTCATTATTCATTCAGTGTTTATGTATAAGGCTTCACCCTTCAATTTTACTTTTAATTTCTCCAAGTGATGTAAGATGTGGTTTCCTGACATAGACAGAATAATAACATCTGCTTCTTAAGCAGATACTCCTCACTCCATCCTCATAAACCATTGTAAGTTGAAAACGTCTGAAATGGAGAGTGTACTGAAGCCAACTGCCCTAAAGAACACCCCAGTTCAGCAACACAGCAGGCTGGTATGTATCTGCTGCTTCCCCTCCTGGTCATACAGGAGCTGAGAGCTGGGAGCTGGGAGCTGTGGCTTCCAGCTGCCACCCATCCCTCCAGAGAGGCCTGTCGTGTACATTGCTAGCCTGCAAACAGCTAATTTCTCTTAGTCTTTCCTTCTTCCATGAGAAGAAATATTTGTACTAATAGTGTTTATACGAGATATCAAGTCGGTATCTTGTACTCTGAACAAATACTACGAAGACAATAGTATGCAATGTATTAATTATTGGAACTGTCCGGCTATTCTGTTGTAAACCTGTCTCATTGATATTTATTTTTATTAAAATTAATAAAAATAAACAAATTCAAAATCAAAGTATTATATTCTATAACTCCGTGGTATCCCAAATTTTCTGTTCAAGGAGATTATGGGGCTACAGAGGAAAGGGATCAATGATGTATAGTGTGCCTAAGAAAATTATCCTAGAGAGAAAACATTCTCTCAGGCTTTCACAGAGAGCAAATTGGTCAAGCAATGGCCATGACTTACCCAGATGGCTGACACTGACAAAAGTTCTATAAAACGCTGTATATATGGTTTCAGGGTAAATCCTGAGGGGATTTGACTGACCTTGTCAGATTCAAAAGTCACTTTTTTTGTTATATAGGTCTTGCTTTATCTTGATCTTAACCATCAAGCAGAAAAGTCTAATCATGAGATATAAAAATAAAGCCATATTAATATGCTGAGCTATAAAAGGCTCACGTCAACAACTTCTGACATTGCCAGTTTTGCTGATAACCCACTACTATTATGAACTATTAGACTATGCATATAGCTACTTTCTCTTAGTTCAAGGAGAGATTTGTACTAACAGTGTTTAGAAAAAATATCATGTCTGCATCTTGTACTCTGAACAACTACTGTGAAGACAATAATATGCAATGTACTAATTATTGTAACTGTCCTACTGACCTGTCTTGAAATTTTCTTGTTATATCTTTCTCATTAAAATTAATAAAATTTAAAAAAAAAATCAAACTATTGTCTACTAAATGTATATCCCTTCCACATCATCATAACATTAAAAAAAAAAAGTCAAAACACTGCATATCAGTATTATTTGTTGTTGTTACAAATATTAATTGGGATATAACAAAAATATTTGGCACAATGAATAATAGCATTGAACAATATACATTGACTTTTTAAAACAATATATGTTGCACATTTAAAACAAAATTATAATTTAAGAGTTTTAATTAAAATGTATAAATTATTCATTTTTCTGGTCTATGCCCTTCTTCGTTGTTTTCCTGTTCTTTCCCTTTCCTTCTTCCATGTGTATTAGACACCTGGCTAAATTCTGTGACGACTACTAGGGTGTGGTCGGTGATCTGACCTCTAGAGGCTTCTATGCCAGCAGCCAAACTGTTCCTCAGGAAAAGACGTAGCTACAACTATGAGAAGTGCTTTCACCTGGGTGATGGGAATAAAATCACAACTACCACCTTGGGTTCACATAAATATTTGCAAAGAACTTTTCAGCCACTATATCTTGCGGAGAGAATGACAGCTGTGAGAGAGGTGTCCCTTGACAGTGCACAATTAAGGAGAGCATGGTTAATTTCTTCCCTACAAACAGTTCTTGTGCAAAATGTCACAGGCAGCCCACACTGGAATCTTTCAGACCAAAAATCTTGCTCACTGATGGAAGTTAATGCCGTCTGTGCAGAAAAGAAACAGCACATTCCATTCCGGGATGAAATGCGCAGGAACCGAGGATTTAACTCTTACTACTTTACAAATAAAAACCTGAGTAATATATGCAGTAAATATCTGTTATATGCCTTCTATAATGGTGTTCTCTTATCTGCATGCAGGGATATGTTTGAAGAGCCAGTGAATGCCTGAATCCAAGAGTGCTGAACTTATCAACTGAACTGACGATGAAGAAGGGGGCCACTAAGTGACTACCAATGAGAGGGCAATGGATGAAGTGTGGATTCTCCAAGTAAAGGAGTGTTCCCCATGCTAGGCAGGAGAGCAGGGTGGGAGGGTTTGAAATTTTGTCATGCTGCCTAGAGAAGTGTACAACTTAAAACCTAAGAGTAGTTTATTTCTTAAACTTTGCATTTAGTAGTTTTAGGGCCATAGCTGACCTCTGGCTCCTAAAACTGAACAGAACAAAACAGTAGGGAAGGAGGGCTGCTATATTATTTAAGAATTGCACTAGGCAGTGTGGGTGCCATAAAACAAGAGTTGGTTCTTTCCTGAAGGTAAAGTCAACTGAAGATCATGTAGGGTTGACCACAAACAACAGAGCACTTGAAGGTGGGTCATTAGGTTGGGGACAACACAATCTGTTTCCAACTATTGAAATTCAATAACACTGTAATATCACTTCCTGTATCAGAAATATGCAAAACCAGAATGAGTTTCCATACAAGGAAATTTAAGGGATTCCCCCCCCACACAGCGTTTGTAAGGAAACTAACTTGTTTTATTTTCTTGTCTTCTTCACATTTTATAAATTAATTTTAATTTGAAGAGTAAATATAGAAGCAAAAACAAATAGAAAAAAGACAGAAAAAGGATAACGTAAACTAATACATATGTTACAGATTTTTAAAACATGAATAGCTAATTAGCAATTATATTATTATTATCTACTTTTATCATCAAATCTGTTGCTCAGATTAAGATTGGGAAAATAATGAAATATCAGAATTTGCTTTCAAGAAATTTTAGGATTATTTTTACTTGTTTTTCCTGTTTTAATTTATTTTGAGGAGAGTATAATAACTGATAAGACAGGGCTGGCCAAATAGCTCTGCATATTAAACCACCTGCTTAGGCAGACATAGCAGCTGGGGTTCAAGCCTTGGACTGCTGTGCCAGCCCCTCCCCAAGGGAGCACTGAGATGGTAATTGAGACTGGGTGTGGCAGCACACGCCTGTAATCCCAGCTCTTGGGAGGCTGAACACAGGCAGATCACTAGGAGTCCGCTTTACATAGTAAAACTTTGTAGACAGTGTAGAGCCTATACTTTTAAAAAAAAAAATTGGTAAGACAACAGAAATGGTATACATTTAGAAGACTAAGATGAGAGGAATTCAACCATAGGTTTTGTATTACACATTGCCATTCTCGACATAGTTGTTCAGATCAGAGATATCAACATACAGAGTTAGTCAAGGTGAAAATTCTAAATATTACTGCTATTTTTAAAAAATGGAAATTATGAATATAATCACCTCAGCCATCCTGTATACACACTTACATGTTTTTCCCCCTTCCTTTTTGCCAAACCTTTCTCCTTTCTCTCATCTTCATTGTTTAATCTGTAAATTTAGTTTCTTTCTGTTTTACTATGTCTATTATACCTTTCAGGTTTTATTTATTCTCTCAGGTTCTGACACTAGGGAGACAATATAATATTAACCCATGTGGATCTGATTTATTTCACTTTTGAGTATAGTTTCCAGTTGCATTCACTTACTATGAAAGTTTTGAGTTTGTCTTTCTTTGTAGCTGAGTAATACTCCATTGTATAATTTTTTATTTTTTATTTTTATTTTTATTTTTATTATGGCCGGTTAAGTCTGCCCTGGGGTTGGGGCTGGCATAGCATGTAGTGCTGGGGATAGAACTGCAGTCCCTGCGGTTGCCTAAGCTTGCCTAAGCAGGACCTTTAGACCTCTGAGCCATCTCGCCGGCCCAGTACTCCAGTCTTAGTTTTTGGCATATGGAGAACCAGTTTTTCCAGCACCACTTGTTAGAGCCTATCTTTTTTCCAGTGAACATGTTTGGTTCCTTTGTCAAACATAAAATGGGCAACTGTGTTTGGAGTTGTATCTGCATATTCTAATATACTCTATTGATCCTCTGGTCTGTTGTATTGCTGGTACTGTGCTATTTTTTATCACAGCTTTGTAGTATAATTTCAAATCAGGGATTGCTATGCCTCCTGTCTTGCTTTTGTTGTTCAAGATTACTTTTGCTTTTCTAGGTCTTTTCTAGTTGCAAATAAATTTTAAGAATGTTTTTTATAGATCTGTGAAGTGAATTAATAGTATTTTAATCATGATTGCATTGAATCTGTATAACAATTTTTAGAATATGGTCATTTTCACATTGCTGGGTCTTCCTATCCAGAAGCAAGGAATATCTTTCCATTTTCTGAAATCCTCTATGATCTCTTTTTAAAAAAGTTTTTACTGTATATGTCCTTTACTTCCTTTGTTAGACTAATTCCTAAGTATTTCATTGTTTTGGATGCTACTGTGCTACAGTGAAGAGTATTGTTTCTCTAATTTCCCTCTCAGTATGTCATCTTTGTAGAGGTATGCTATTGATTTTTTGAGTGTTGATTTGGTATCCTGCTATACTTTTGAATTTGTTTATTAATTTCAGAAGCTTCTTGGTGGAGTTTTTGGTCTTTCAAGTAGAATATCATGTCACCTGCAAATAACGACAGTTTAACTTCTCCTTTACTTATTCCTATTCCTTTTATTTCTCTGTCTTATCTAATGGCTCTAGCTAATACTTCCAGAACTATATTAAACAGAAGTGATAATTGAGTACATCTTTGTCTCGTACCTGATTGAAGGTAAAAGCTTTCAGTTTTGCTCCATTTAGAATTATGGTGGCTGTTATTTTGTCATAGATGACTTTTATCAGATTGAGGTATAGCATCTATTCCAATTTTCTGTAGGGTTTTGATCATGAATGAGTGTTAGATTTTATGAAAAACCTTTACTACATTTTTGAGATAATCGTGTAACTTTTGTTTTTGGCTCTATTGATTTATGGATTAGCGTATAATAAACTATCCTTGCACACCTGGGATGAATCTTAA
>PVJA010015301.1:0-40039 GCA_004027025.1 Myocastor coypus | reverse complement strand
GAATTATGATGTTGACAGAGCAGAGTGCCACACAGGAGGCGCCACACATGATAGAGCAGAGAGGTGTGTCCTGGCTTGGGAAGATGTCCAGATAAATTGCTTAGTGGGAAAAAACAAAGTAGTTTCCAACTAATAATTTTTTTACTGTTTGAAACATTACACAGAAAAAAATTAAAAACATAGTAAACAGCCAGAAAGTGGCTCTGTCTATATTTAGTAGAAAACTTTCAAAAATATGTGCAAGAATGGGGCACAGGGGCCTAGGTCTGTAGGTCTGTAATCTCATCATGTGGAAGGCTGAGGCAAGAGAATCTCAACTTTGGGACCAGCCCAGGTGAAGAAGACACTCTAGCAGTTGGCACCTCTGAGTAGTGCTAAATTATTTAATATTTTTATTTTTGTTTCTCTGGATTTTCTACCTATCCTCTACAAAAGACATATTAGGTTTTATCAAAAGAAAAACAATTAATTACAAAAATTAACTTTCCCTGGGCAAAGTTGGCTAATCCATTTCCTTCTAGAAAAGGTCAGTCACTGTCCTAGAGGAATGAAATCCCCACATAATCCCCCTGAGCAGTCAGCCTCAGTTCTGCCTGTCACCTTTGACCAAGTAGCCATGACAGAGGCTCAAGTGGGATCTTCCCTCCTCTTCCTGGCCTTTTCCATGTTGTTGGGTTGTAAGGGGCTGAGAAAGCTGGAACTGGCAAAGAAGAATAGGTGCAGCTTTGGAGACCCAGCTCTAGCTCCCTTTGTCCATGTGGCTTAAGTCAGTGCCCCCACCCAATGTTTAGAGTCCCAGGGTTTAGAGTCCCTGCACCCCACCCAATGGGAAAAGCACTGTCACCAACCTCTGGGTGATGGCGAGTTTTGCTGAGATGCTGCAATGGAAAAGCCTGCTCTGATTGCTTTTTTGAACTCAGGACCTTGAGCTTGCCAGGCAGGTGCTTATTCTACTGAGCTATCTCCCCAGCCCCTCTGATTGCTAGTTGATTTGAGAAGCCAGACCCTTCCCCGCCTGGGGCAGGGCACACAGACACACTCTGGTATCCTCTGGGCAGGGACCCTCTGACTTTCCTCAGATCCAGCTGGTCCCATCCTGGGATGGAAGGGAGAGGGAAGCTTTGCCACAGAGCTGCAGACTCCGGCAGGGCTCTGTACCTGGGCTGACTGCCTGAAGGCCACTCAGTTAGGACTTCCAACATAGCCCCTTCCTGGTGGGCCTGTCACACCATCCTGTGTGCTATTTCCCTCTCCTGACCCTCCCTTCTTTCTGCAATGGAAAAGTCTGCTCTACCAAAAGATAGGGCACAGCTGCCTCAGAGCTCAGAATTCATAGACCACCACTGATTGCCCCCAGCTCTTACAAGCGCAGGGACTCTAAACCCACTCTGCTCTGATCCCCTGCCATGCTCACCCTGAGGCCTCCCTGTCTGGCCTAGCCCCACCACTGGAGCAGAGATGTCCTGTCAGCTCAGGGCTGGGCCTTACAGCCGGGTGCAGGAACCCCTCAGACAAAATGGGAAACAGAAGAGGCTTTATGGTCCTCTAAAAAGCCCCATCTGGAAGGCAGAGGCACTGGCCCCATCCATTCTTGACCCTTCCCAAGTGGAACTGCCTGTATCCAGGGCCCCTGTGACCCCCAAGTTCCCTTCCCCAGCTTCAGGAGGGAGCTGTGAAAGCAGGCAGGCCAGTCTTGCCTTCACCTCTCTTGAGGGAGGGGGACACAAGTGAATGACTCTGATTTACTCTTATTTCTAGAATTAAGGAAGACAGAAAGAGAATGAAGCATCAACTGGAAAACAGTTCAATAAACCAGAAGCTGCATGTCAGTTGGAGACAACTCTGCGCATTCACTGTCCACAGCCAGCACAGAGCTCAGCCGGGCAGTGCAAGGGCTCAGCTAGCGAACGAGTGAATGAACGAATGGTACGGCCCCACCCTGTGCCCCGGTCACGGGAAGGGAGGCCGAGGGGGCTCGAAGCGGGTCTCCCTGCAACCCCAGTGAGTTAAACCACTTGTGCTTCTGGATGCCGCCTGACAACTCCTGGAGCCTTAGAGTCAAGCACCTGCAGATGGGGAATCTTGTGTTCTTGTTTTAAAAAATGAAATTAACAGAGTAGGAGGAGCAGGGGCAGATCAGGGTGTTACAGGTCACACTCCAGGCTGCACGCCTTCCAATCTGGCAACCAGACCAGAGCTGCTAACTAAGCTACTAGGGTAACACCTGGCCAGGCTGAGAGGCCGGTTGTTCTGCTCAGAACAGCCTGCTGGTTTGCTTTCATACGTGCGCGTGCGCGCGCACACACACACACACACACACACACACACACAGCCTTGTTATGGCCAGTTAGAACTTGGAATGATGATATTCCCTGGGCCCAGAGACTCAGAAGTCCTGAGAGTCCCAACCAGGGACCCAGGCCCTCACCTTGGTGTGGTGTTGTATCAGCTGGGGACTCCTTCCCCGTGGCCCGGCACCCTCACCCTACTTGGGCTCTGGCTGCCCCCTGGTCCCTGTCTGTTGTGTCCCCTCTTGGGCTCCCCTGGGCAATGTGCTGCCCTGTCAGGCTGGGGCCTCTTCAGCTGGTGTTAAAGGCAGGCCCTGGACAGGCCAGCAGAGATGGTGTGTTTCTTCTGGGGCGTGGCCCTGTTTTTGTGATTCAGAGCCTGGGAATGTGGGAGCCCCACTGGGAAGTTGGGCTCCCGGGAACCTTCACCAGGGTCTGAGTGAATGCACTGGGTTTTCTTAGCTCCCCTGCCCCCCACGTCTCCACTCAGTGGGTTCCTTTTGTCACTGCTAAATCCCCTCCAATCTCCCCTTCCAAAAGCCGGCAGATCCAAGTGGAATTCAACACCCAAACACTCACACAAAGGCTAGGATTAATAGCTGGCTTTGTCTGGGCACAGATGTGCAGCAGCTTGAAAGGGGGGGGTACATTTTTCCTGCCACTTGAGTCAAACCGGCTGGCTCCACATTTAGGGTAGGGAGGGGAAGGAGGGGAGGAGGAAGAGCTACGTGGATCCGCCTGGGGCAACACACCTGACTTCACCCAGCTGATGTGCTCCTGGGGTCTGCTACCTACCACGGAGGACACACTGTTCACAAAGCTTCCTCTCTGACCAGGAGGAGGACCCTGGGCCTCCCTTTCTTTCCCTTCCAACAAGTCACACGATGCCTGCTTCAGTCTTGGACTCAATCCCTGTTCTCCCAAGGCCTAAATTCTGAAACAGGAATCCTCAGAGAACCCTTCTGGCTGAGAAAACCAATGCCAGCATGCCAGGAGAGGCACAGGAGCTTGTATACAGAAGTGGCCAGGAATGTTCTGAAAAGGACAACGCATAGCCCTAGCTCCAAAGGATGGGTAGGTAGGGTTTGACTAGAGAGAAAGGGGAGAAGGGCATCGTTCACCAGCAACTCCAGGAGAAGGAAGTACAGCTGCACACAGCAGGGCTTCAAAGGCATGGGAAAGAGTTTTCCTTGAGTAATAGAAAGCCACTAAAGGCTATGGATTAGAGTAGGAGCTGGAGGAACATGGGGTGTAAGGAAAGCTATTAGGTTCTGAAGAAGGGGACAGGCTAGGGGAAATGGTAACTAAGGAAACAAACAGCTGTTGCTGGAGCAGAGCTAGTTCTCACCAGGGCCCTCTATGTTCTTGGTTAGAATCCTTTTGCTCAACAATCCATGCTACTGCTCAATCACATGATTATTAATTTGATTCTCAATACTTAGGGACAGAAATGTCAGGTTTCCCTATTATTTTTTGTTGTTGTTGTTGTTTTTTCTTTTTAAAATCTTTTCAATTAATTATTTGGTACAGGGTCTCACTACGCAGCTCAGACTCCTAGTGATCCTCCTGTCTCAGCCTCCCCAGCATTGAGATTATGGGCATATACCACTACACCCGGTTTCCATGGCCGACACAGAACATCCAGGTTTCCAGGGTCAGTACAGCATGTGGTACTGGGGATAGAACCTGGGTCTTTGTGCTTGCCAGGCAGGTGCTTAGGCCACCAAGCTATCTCCCCAGCCTCTCTATTGCTCTATGTCAGGTAAATCAGGCTCCTTTCCCAGAGAGCCAGTTGGAAATACAACATCAGTCAACTTTGGGGCACATGTGGACTACTTCTCCTCCTGTGGGGTGGTATATAGCACGTGGGGTCCACGCTCATCTGGCCTCTAAGGGGTTTTGGGCCAAGACAAGGTCTCTCTACCATCAGGAGTATGGTCCTGTGTGCTTGAGAAGGGAAAGTGGTAAATGAATACATGTGCAACTTCAGAGAGTGGCAAACGCTGGAGAAGATAAAACAGCGATGGGCCTGGGTGGAGATGAGGGGAACAGAAAAAGTTGCCCTGAGGAGGTCACATCTGAGCTGAGACTGGAGGATAAGGAGTGAGACATATAAAAGTAGTGATTCCAGGGGGCTCGATGTCGGTCAAACGTACAGGTGTAGGATACCGCGAGCATAAGCCTGGAGCGGTAAAGCCAGGCCAGAGAAGGGACAACAGTGGCGAGCCTGTCAAGGGAGCATGGAGGAACAGTGCGGTCAGAAGGGAAGTCTGACTCCCAGCACTGCAAAAACAGACAAAACTCCTGTGGCATGAATTTGACTTGTGCAAAATCTATATGAGGTAAACTATAAAACATAGGTGAAAGAAATAAAAGAGCTAAATAAATGGAGAGCTAGTCCATGCGCACGGATGGGGAAGGCGCGTTGTTACTCAGACATCAGTGCTTTCCAACTTGCTCTATAGATTCAATAGAATCACAATCAAATTTTCCACATGTGATTGTGTGGCTATTAGCAAACAGATTCTGAAATTTGTGTGGAGAAACAAAAGAGTAACATAATGAACAACTAATATGATGTTGAGGGAGGAAAACCAAAGTTGGGGGCACTGGCATTTCCAACATACTGGAAAGCTACTGTGATCAAGACAGCATGGTACTAATAATGTATATACATGAGTAGCTGAATGGAATAGAATAGTGTTAAATAAAAGTTACAGGAGGGGCTGGCGAGATGGCTCAGTGATCTAAAGCAACTGCTTAGGCAAGCTTGGGCAACCACAGGGACCAGAGTCGGATCCCCAGCACCACAAGCTGTGCCAGCCCCATCCCCAGGGCAGGCTGAGCCGACCATAAAATAAAAAGTTACAGGAGGCTGAGTTTTTGTTTTTGAGACAGGGTCTCATTATATAGTTCAGGTTGGCCTTGAACTCACTAGAAAAAGTTGGCCTCACACTCTGAGCAATCCTCCTGCCTCAGCCTGGCAAGTGCTGGAATTACAGGTGTGCAGTACCAGGCCCAGACCCAAAGTTATTGTTTTGAACTGAGTTCTTGCACTAGGCTCTGATAGACCACACTAAAACTAAAAGTGGAGTTACACTAAGATTCTACAGCACTAAACTGAAACCAAGTTATTAATGTCTAAAAAGTAAAGAGAGATTAATAGCCAAGCTTTCCAAATAGGCCAATTTTGATCAACATGAAAATTAGGCTCCCCTTGAGTTTTTTTTTTGTTTTGTTTTGTTTTGTTTTTTAAAGTAACCTGAAGTTAACAAATGAGCTATTTTTCCATTATTCTGTCTCCCTGTCTCTGCCTCTACAAGGAAAAGTAACTTTGAATGACAAGTTCGCTTTTTAAGTTTTTCTTCTGCTTTCTTCAGCCTTCCTCTGCCTACAAAACCAAGCCTTTCTGCTTCGCTCTTCAAAACACTCAATTTAATGGAATGAAGTATTGCCTGATTCTAGAATTTCAAATAAAAATAAGGAAGATCCTTAAATGATATTTTCTACCATCTATTTTTTGCCAATGGTTAGCCCAGAAATAGGCCCATAGAAATTCAGGCTAATGTTGGGCAGGACAGCGAAGTTAGGTCCATGAGGAAAGCACAGGCTTCTCAATGAATAGTGCTCAAACAAGCACTGACACCACATAAAAATAAGTCTAACTAGGACAGCGGTTTGATCTCCTGCGTACCCTGTGCCAGCCCTGCAGGGTGCACTGAGACGGTGGTTGAGACTGGGCGGGGTGGTGCTCGCCTGTAATCCCAGTGCTGATAAGGCTGAAAACAGAAAGCTTACTATGAGTTTGATCTGTGTAGTGAGATCATGTACTAAATACATTTAAAATATTTTTTGAAAAATGAGTCTAAGAATGAGTGGGTTCAGTGGTGTCCATCTTTAATCCCAGCTCTAGGTACAAGAGAATCACACATTTGAGCCTAGCCTGAGCAATTTAGTGAGAACTTGGCCCAAAATAAAATAAAAAAGGGCTGTGTGTGTGGATCAGTGGTAGACTCTTCACCTAGTATGTGCGGGGCACTAGACTTTTAACACCTAGTGCAAAAAAGAAAAAAGAAAGGAAGAAAGGAAGGAAAAAACTTAGGGGCTGGTGTTGCAGTTCAGTGCTGGAGGGCTTGTCTAGCTTTTGGGAGGCCTGAGCTCAACCCTCAAGACCACTAGAAAAAAACAAAAGAAAAAAAAAAAAAAAACCAGCTGCAGACCCTCTACCTTACACAAATGTTAACTTGAAACAGGTCATAAACATAAAGGTAAGATGTAAAACTAAAAAACTTCTAGAACAGTGGTTCTCAACCTATGGGTCGTGACCCTGGCAGGGGCCGAATGACCAAAACACAGGGGTCACCTAAAGCCATTCCAAATCATAACTGTAGCAAAATTACAGTTTTAAAGTAGCCACCAAAACTATTTTTTGGTTTGGGGTCACCGCAACATGAGGAACTGTATTGTGGGGTCACGGCCTTAGAAAGGTTGAGAACCACTGTGAGAAGATGGTACAGGGAGAAAATCTAAGTGATCTTGGCTTTGGTTATAACTTTTTTTTCATTTATGTATTTGGTATTGGGTCTCACTACTCAGCTCAGACTCATAGTGATCCTCCTGTTTTCAGCCTGCCCACCATGCTCAGACTCGGCTTAGTGTGCCCCAGGGACGGGGCCGGTGCAGTATGTGGGACTGGGGATTGAAACATGGTCTCTGTGCTTGCCAAAGCAATCGCTTAGTCTGCTCAGCTGTCTCACCAGCCCAATTATAATTTTTTTAGATACACCCCAAAAGTATGACTCATGAAGGAAAGACTAAGTTAGACTTCAATAAAACTAAGAACTTTCACAGAGCAGAAGTCATTGTTAAGAGAATAACAAGACAAGCCCCAGATGGAAAAGAAAGCTTTGCAATATACTTATCAATGAAATGACCGATATCCAAAGTGCTATATATAAACACCCCAACAATAAGAAAATAGGCAGTCCAATTAAACATGGGCAAAGATCTGAACAGATATATGGCCAATAGCATGCAGGTGACAAAAAATATACACAATGATGCCTAACTTATTTCATAAGGATATTACAAATTAGAACAACAACAAATACCACCACAAGCCTGCTAAAATAACCAAAATCCAAAATGCAAGCAGACACTGATGTGTGGCACATACAGACACTGTATTATTATTCAAGGCTGAAGAGCTAGGAAGCCCTGAAAAAGCACAGAGGAATCTTAAATGTGTGTTACTAAGTGGAAGAATATAGACCAAAAATGCAAAACTTGCCGTATGATTTCAACTACAGTGTATGATATTCTGGAAAAGGCAAAACTATAGATAGTAAAAAGATCAAGCATTGTCTATGCTCTGGTGGGGGAGTGAGGGATGAACAGTGGAATGCGGAACTTCTCAGGGCAGTGGAACTATTCTGTATGATATGGTGACAGTGGACACTTAACTACTGTACTTGTCAAGACCCACGCAATGTGCACCACCAACAAGTGGTGACACAACCTGCCAACTTCACTTAATAATAATGGTTGGTGTTGGCTTATGAATTTCAGTAAGTACAATGCCCTGATGCAAAATGGTTAGTAACCAAGGAAATCTGAGGGGCAGGGCAGGATGAAGAGGTGCTTCTCTTTCCTCAGGGATGAGATACAATACCTGACACCCACAATTTCAGGGAGAGCTCACATTATCCTGGCTTGGGTTTCTGCCTATAGTCCACCAGCTTCAAAGAAGAAAGCAGACAGACGGGCATGGGAGGAAAGCTGCTCACTTCATGGAGGACCCAGAGCAGAGCGCAAGGGGAAGAAATAGGGAAGGAGCTCTCCCTTCTAGGCCAGCCCAGGACCCACAGCTTCTGACAGGCCCCACCTTCTGAAGGCAGCTGTAGCACCCCCAGAATTCAGTCACCTTCCACAATCCCACCTGTGAATGCATGAGGCTATTGGGGGACACTAGATATAAACCACAAGAGAGGTATACAGAGCTGTACGCTTTATGTGTATAAAGGGAGATCACAAATATAGTTAATATTTAAATTTTAAAAACTTATTACAGGGCCAAGGATATAGCTCAGTGGCATAAGCACCTGCCAAGGCAAGCACAAGGTCCCAAGTTTGATCCCTGATACTGCATAAAACAAAAACAAACAAAAAAACCCTACTTATTATAGTAAAAAACATATTGCCAAGAGCAATGGGATAACTACGGTTTGGGGGGAGTACTGTGACTATCCTGAGGGTGACTAATGGCAATGTATCTTTACTGTGTACTTTCGAGACATGATGGCCTTTAATTCAGTTAGCCCAGGCTGGCCTTGAACTCACGGCGATCCTCTTGTCTCAGCCTCCTGAGTGCTAGGAGTATGGATGTGCACAGTACTACAGCCCACTGTGAGAAATTTAAAACTGAAACATTCACTGTACATTTTGATCATACAACATGGATCAACTATTTACAGAAATCTTTGTCAAATAAAAAAATAGTGGGCCTGGCAGTATAGCTCAGTGGTCTAAAGTGCCTGCTTAGGAAAGCTTAGGCGGCTTCAGAGACTGCGGTTTGATCCCCGGCACCACATGCTGTGCCAGCCCTGCCCTTAGGGCAGGCTGAGCCAGCCATAAAATAAATAAACAAACAAAAGTTCTGAAACAAGAAAAATAAATAAATAAAAAACAATAAAAACATAGTGAGTTTTCATTTACTTTATTCATTGGATCTGCCACCATGTGGCTTCAGGCTTTTCCTCAATGTCAAAATGACCACATAAGGTAAGTGATTGGACTCAATCCAGGACGTAGAGGCAGCCACAACAGCAAAGCTAAAGACACTCACGAAAGAGGACTTCCAGAACTGCTTCAGGAAGCAACAGAATGATGGGTCAGTGTGTTTGAAGTAGGGGCTGGATGGGGGTGCGTCTCTTTCTGTGATAATTGCTTAGAAGCTTTTACCATATTTTTTGACCACACCTCTTCAAGTGTGTGCCCTGGGATGAAACCCAAGGCCTTGTATTTGCTCAGCACATCTGAACCTCCGTCCTTATACATGTCTTGGAATTTGTCTAAAAATGCTCCCCAAAAATTGTACAGTATTAATAAACAATAACTAAAAAGATTGCTACCTACCTCCTGTTCCTTCAAGTCAGGGCTGTCCCCAGCCATTATGAAGCCAAAGTGCCACTTTAAGGCAGGGGACTGACGTGGAGTGGGATGGGCTGGGTAGTTTAGGCCAGCAGCACAGAACTACAGCTGGGAGGAGCAAATGTACACACACCAACTCTTTCAGTCAGTCCCTTGGCCTGGGATGGTGCATGTCTCCAGGTGAGCCATCCCCAGCACCCTCCTACGTCACCCCTCCAAGCTGGCACAGCGTGCCTGGGTGCAGGGCCTGAATTATTCATGTGCCCAGGGACATGAGCCCCGGGCCTGCAGGTACAGGGTTAGAAGCTTCTCCCTGCCGACTCCAAGCACTGGTCTCCTGCAGGGTAGTGTACCTGAAGGAGACCCCAGGGCTCCAAGGCAGCAAGAGGCCACCCTCTGATGCTTAGTAGGTGGTGATGACAGTATCGACCTTGTCACAGTGAAGATCAAATGAAAGGATCCATGGAAAACCTGGGTCCTGCACAGTCATAAGAGGACAGGAAACATCTGCTACCCCTGTTCCTGCCTCTCCACCCTGTGCCCTGTTCTCCTGCTGTGGAACAAGGCTGCAGATGACAGAAAGGGCAGGTGTCAGAGCTACTTTGTTCTGGCCTGAAGCCCCAGCACCCAGCAGGCAGACATCACACACACACACACACACACACACACACACACACACACACACACACACACATGGGACACAGCTATCAGAAGAGCCCAGTTCCCAGCAGATTACTGTGAGGATCTGGAACATTGTAGAAGAAAAAAGGAGGGAAGGGGCTGGCGAGCCTAGGCAGCGCTCATCCCCCTTGGGTGGGGGTGGGAGGCAGACCTCAGTGAAGGCAGGGAAGGCACCAGGCAGGGAGCTGGGAACAGGAAGAGCAAGGCCCAAGAGCTGGGAGCAGGCGAGGTGGGACCCAGGAACTGTCAGGTCAGCAGGACTGGCATAGGGTTTGATAAGTAGCAGGGAACACAGAGGCCAGGGGAAGAACTTTAGGATTTGGCTCCCAGAAATCAGAAAGGATAGGGGCTGGGGGGATAGGGGCTGGGGAGATAGCTCCATGGCACAAATGCCTTCCTGGCAAGTGCAAGGTTGTGAGTTTGAACCCTGGTCCTGCAAAAAACAGAGAGAGAGAGAGAGAGAGAGAGAGAGAGAGAGAGAGAGAGAGAGAGAGAGAGAGAGAAAGGAAACTTCTTGGAGCACAAGAGAACGTACTAGGTGGCTTCCCAGTGAACTCCATGGACTAGCATAGCTTGGGAGCTGCTAAAATTTAGGCAGCCTCAAGTCCACACCACCCAGCAGAATGACACTGGCATTTCCACAAGGACCTCCGCTTCTGGCATCAGGAAGCACAGGACAGAACTCATTTATGTATAGTTTTTTCTTCCTTCCTGTCCCCTTGTCCCTCCTGTGAGGCTAGGACAGGAACCCAGGAGGGTCTCACACTTGCTAGGCAAGTGCTCTGCCACTGAGCTACACCCTGAGCCAAGCCTCTAGCTTTCCCCAGGTTGGACGGCTAAGAGAAGGCAGCAGTTGTCCCACAGCTGAGCCACTTCTGTCCCCCCATCAGCTAAGATTCTGGGTGTGGTGTGTGTGTGTGTGTGTGTGTGTGTGTGTGTGTGTGTGTGTGTGTGTGTGTTTGTAGTGCAGAGGACAGTCCCCAGATAAAGAAAGGAAGACAGAAAGGATAGTATCAAATCTTAGAATGGCTTCAGTTCCCAGTGAGTCTCTGTTTAAAAAAAAAAAGAAAAGAAAACTGAGTTGTGCTGCTCGCCTGTAACCCAGGAGGATCACGAGTTCAAACCCAGGTTGGGCTATAGAGCAAGTGTGAAACCAGCTTAGACTATGGAGTGAGATAGGATCTCAAAAAATCTGAAAGAAATGAAGGAAGGGAACCTGTGACCTTAGCTCCAGGCTGGGTAGACTTTGTTGTTGTGGTGGTACCAGGGATTGAACTCAGGACCCTAAGCTTGCCAGGCAAGTGCTTATTCTACTGAGCTAGCTCCCCAGCCCAGGCTGGGCAGACTCTGATGGTGGCAAAGTTGCACTTGCACCCCTTTTCCATAAACTCCGCAGTCCCCACAGGAGGGCGAGGAGGGAGGGCAAGCCACCCTCTTCAGCCTGTGCACTTCTGTTTGCTTGTTCTGGTCTGCTCCTCTCTCCCTATCCTCCTCCCCACAAGAGCCAAATGAGCAAATGTTTGAGAAGCTATTTCCACCCCCACGAAGCTGTACACAAGTGTCAAGGGTCACCCTGGAGCTTGTCACCAGGCCCTCGCCGGCCAGTGAGCACGGAAGCAGCAGGCTTGGACCCTGTTTCAAGGCACTCATCACCGGCTTCAGCCACTCAGCTGGGAAACATGTGACCAGAAACCCCTTCTCTGGAGGCGGCCCTACTCGTCCTGAACACCCACGACCAGCACCACACACTTCCACCAGCCTCCGGAAGGAGGGGACAGCCTGCAGAGTAGCTGTGTCTCGGACTTCTCCCAGGCATGCAGCCCGAGCCCCGCCCGGCCGCCTGCGTGGGGAGCCAGTGCCCCAGCACCACCCCTCCCCCACCGCCAGCCTTTCTGGGGCCTGTGCTCCCGCAGCCATTTCTCGTCACCGAGGTACAATAGGCCTTGCAAGCAGCTGGCAGCTCGGCCACCCTGCGGGGGCGGGGCGGAGGCGCGCGGGTGGGGGCATCCCGCTGCAGAGGGGGTTCCCAGCTCAGGGACAATGCCAGTGTGTGTACTTCCCTGTCCTGCACAGCCAACCCTCCCAGAAGCCTGGAAGGCTGGCACCTCGGGGCAGTGCTCTCCTCTCATTCAAGAGCTTTTGTAAAATCCCTGGAGCCCAGACTCCATGCTCTCCTAGAGATGCCAGCAGAGCCTCCCCTGCGCTCTCAGCCCCTCTGTAAACATACAGCCAGGGACAACCAAGTCTTGTCTTGCCTCTCTCTTTGTGTTTGTTTTTGAGACAGTGTCTTGCTATGTAGCTAAGCCTGGGCTCAAACTTTTTGGCAATCCTCCTGCCTCGGCTTCTGAAGTGCTGGGATTACAGGTACAAGCCGCCATGTCTGGTCTTGCCTCCTTCTAAGAGAGATATTAAGGCCCCAATCTCAGCTCTGCCAATTGCCAGCCATCTGACCTCTGAGCAGTTGCTTAACCTCGGAGCCTGGACTTCCACCTCTGTAAAGTAGGGTGGCCAGATAAGCCTTAGGGATTGCAGGGACCAGTTCACAGCCAGTGGACAACAGCTCTTAGCAGCCCATGTGGGTGCTCCCAAAGTGGTAAGCCCTAAGGACTGTTACTCCTGATTCAGGCTGCTAAGCCCTTCCAGTGAGGACCAAAGGACGTTAAAAGCCAACACGAGAGAAGTATCAGGGAATCCAGGCCTGCAGATCGCTCAAAAAGGACTCCAGCCCAGCTTGTTAAGGTAAATAACCGACCCCCATGGACACAATCATATTAGGAAGTCACAAGGGCCTCCACCACACAGGCCTTCAGTCCTGAGACAGCCTCCCTCCCACGACTGCGGATTGAACCCAGGGCCTCGCACATGCTGCGCAAGTGCTCTGCCACTAAGACACGCATAGTGGTAGGCAGAAAAAAGGCCAGAGCTCAGAAAAGCCGGACTGAGGAGGTCTGCAAGCCCTCAGTGGATGAGGTCACCTTTAGACGGCAAGAGTGAACTGCGTAGAGGCTTGCTCACAAGCTGACCTCTGAAAAAAAGCATGTCTGCAAAGAGCTGGTCATAAAAGTGAGAAACTGGAACTCAAGAAGGGTCCAGGAAGCATAGGAGGAACCAGAACAGAAGGGTGGCTCTGGCCACCAGGAAGGTTCAGGAAGACCAACAGCCCCAACGCCAGCAGAGGCTGTGTGCTGGGAGTGAACGGTTCTACGTGTAAGTGTGTCGTGCTTGAGTGAGAAAGAACTACAAACATGCCTCTTGCATCTTTTAACTGTTTATTATATAATATAAAACTACAAAAGTAAGACTGCTCATTCCCATGTACATTTAATCTGTCCAATTATTTCGATTACAGCCCAAACCTACATTGAACACAGCCCTCTGGGTTCTGATGTGACATCTGTAATATTGCATAGAAAAGGCACAGCTCTCAGGTCTGTGGGGAAAGGTCACACCTCCTTCGTGACGAAAAGCCCTCCTCAAAACCCATGCACCCAGCATGCCACTCTGTACATCTTTCTCAAGATCTCAGTTGCCTGTACATAGGGACTGCACTTCTCTTCCATACCTGTTATCCCAAAAGAAGTCCCAAATGTTTATTGGGTTTATCTGCCACAGCATTTGACCCTGGCTAATTTGCAAGAACCATGTAGACTCCTCCTTGGAAGCATCAAAAACAATTGTACATAAGCAGGACGCGCACAGCTCTCAGCCACCCAGGTCGGGGGCAGCTACAGGAAGTTAACCACTTACAGCTAGGTTAAATATGCTCTTTTCAGTATTTCCAGAAAATGTACAAAGGTTCAATTTTTAACAGCAAGGTTTTGAAATTAAGACAATTCATATAGAATAACAATCACTGCCCAAAGCACAGTCTTTTTTTTTTTTTTTTTTTTAATATCTGTCATTTAAGAAGGCTGCCCTTGCAGTATTCATAATTCATTGTTTACTGCAAAGGTGGTTAATAAATTTAAGCTTTAAAAACGATCTGTAAGTTGATACTTTGGCTCTTTGGAGCTTATTTAGTTCAGAAATTTTCCTTGATTGACCTCAGGGTGGTGGGGGCACTCCAAGGGCTATGGCGATAAAAAGCTCAATTGATCAAGACACTCAGGTGTAAGAGGCCCTGGCTATTTCTCACCCTTTGGTATGAAGTGGGTGCCCATGTGGTCGCCCCTTCTGTCACCAAGAGAAAGTGCTACTAAGAAAACTTTAAAAAATATCAACCCTTTGATGCTTGATTTTCTTAAAAATTTGGAGGTATTAAAACATTCCTCATTCATCCCTTTTGCATATTTCAAATAGACCCATATTAGCGAAGAGAGTGAAAATGAATGTGGACTGTGCATTCAACGAGGAGACCCGGCAGGGAGGGCCCTGGCTTGCGCCCCCTTGAATACAGATTTACATTCCTACAAGAGAATACATTCCTACCATACATTCTGCACATGTTACCATCCAGAAGTTGTTAGAGCTCCACAGTAAAATAAATATATTTACACAGAAAAAAAAAAAAAAAAAAAAAAAAGAATAAATAACTTACGGGGGAAAAAAATCACTTCAAATTCAAAGCTCTCAGAATTCTGCTCTCATCTTGTCACTTCATTGCACATCACTGTCAATAATTGTCCTCTCCCAGCCCAGCCCCACCCAGCATGTCTTCCTCATAAAAGGTACCTCAAGCTGCCTGCCTGGCTCTGGATGCCACGTGATGTCTTTTGTATGGGGAAAGGCACTGCTGCCAGGAGGCATCTGGAAGCACACCCCACACTCCATCCGAAGCTGGGAGAGCCCACTCTGGCTGCTGCTCTTCCCTGTTGGGACATCACTTAGTAAAAATAGGACATAGAGACACTTTGAACTCTTGATGGCTTTGCTCTTTCTGAAAATGGGCCACTGAGTTTCCCATGTAGGTCTCATTAGACTTTGAGCATCAAGAATTTACAGCAAGGATGTCAGAGGTAAAAACCACTTGCCTGCTGTTATTGGGGGGTTTCGTTTTGATTTCGAAGCCCTGCCTTACAATACGTGAGTCAGAGAACCAAGTTTGGGCAATGCTTTTCTGTGCTTATTTGAACTGTTGCCCAACATATGGGATTTGTTTAAACACACGATTTGCTAATCTAACGAAAGTACAGTTGTTCTGAGTTACTGTAAATCAGTTTTCAACAATGGCAAATCAACTGCTTTATGCCATTATTGTTCAGAATAATCAACACAATTGTATATGTACACGTACATGCATGTAGATGTGTGCAGCACGTGGCCAGTTTGCAGGGTTCTCCAGTTATGAAAAGCATGGGTCTGGGCAGACTTGTTCTCTAGCAGAAAAGAAGGAAGCTTTTAAAATGGACAGGCACAGTAACACTGGAAGCATCTCCAACAATCCTCGCCTTCATCATATGGTCCCTGGTCCCACATCAAAGGAAATGACACATCTGCAGTAGAGCAGTAAGAGGTATCTGCAAGGAAGCTGCATGGAGGAGACTGGCTGCAATTTCATCAGTTTCTCACTGCTCTACTGAGTTGATAATTAGCCTTTAAAACATTCAAATGGGAAAGAAGTGAATTAGAATGCAGAAAGACTTAATCATATCATACACGAATCCTTTGCTTAGATGAGCAGCTCCTTCATCGCAAATGTATTTGTTTTGCCATGTGCGTTACAAAAATAAAACTATCTATGGCTTGTTTAAAGTGCCATTTTATAAAGTTGGGTTTTTGTTTTTGTTTTTGTTTTTTTAATTGGCCAGAAAGACCCAATTTTATCCATGGCAAGAAGTGAGCAGAATTAGTGACTTAATATTGACAAATGACCAACAACAAAGACAATGACAACAACAAAAAAAACAAAATCCCATAATTTAAAAATTTTTAAATAAATATAAAAGTTATTTCTAAAGAAGCCATCTGCCTAACAATATAGGTTGTAACCTGCACTCAACAGCTAAAGTACCATTGGGAGAAAGAAAAAAACTGAAACCGAAGACCAAGAACAATCTCAGCAACAAGCATGATACGTTGCAAATGTTTTAAAATTAATTGTACATCACTAGGAATAAAAGCGACTTCCTAAGTATGTGCTGGGGTTGGGAAAGGGAAAACATGCACAGAGCTTCGTGTTTGTGTATTTGAGTAAATCAGCCTTGTAAAGTGTAGATAAATTAGCAACTGATTTAAGAAAGCAACCAGACGGGGGGCTGTGCTGAAGCCTGAGTACAGGTTCAAGAGTCTCGGTGTGGGAAAAGCACATCCCTGGCTGGCAGAGGTGAGCTGGGCTCACTGAGCTGATGGTGAAGATGCCATTTGCAGCTCTTAGCAACAGAGGGAACAAAAGCTCTAGGGAAAGGATGCTGGAAAGGACAATTTAGCAACATGATGGCTGCCTTCTGTGTAGAATTTTCCCTTTATGAGCCCCAAGCACTGCAATAGGGCGCAGTTCCCGAAGAAGTTGGTTGCTTCTCATATATTTTATTCATATGTGAAATAACAGGTTCATCATAAAAACTATGCTAGAAAGGAAAGGTGTGGTTTTTCACTTAAAAAAATAAAAACAATTAAAAGCACAAACTTGGCATAAATACACTTTTAATAAGATGATAGCCCTCCCTCCAAGGAGGGAGCTAAGGAGAACCATTGCTCCGCCCCAGGCTCCGATATCATCCCTGCCAGCTGCTTAATACAAGTTTGATGAGCAAACGTGGCTCTGGCTTTGGAAGTCGCAGTACTGGCGGGCGTTCATGCCAGGGGGTCGGTGCTCGTGAAACATGGGTGTGTTATCACCTGGCCCTTTCTTAAAAGGCTGTGTGTGTGTGTGTGTGTGTGTGTGTGTGTGTGTGTGTGTGTGTTTGCATCTGGGGACATCAACTGCAGATGGATTTGATCCAATTTTCTCTTGCACCATACACATATAAAACATTACAGCTCTATAAAAGTACAAGTGCAACTTGTACATCTGAAGTTTGCAGGAACTATGTGAGCAAATCCTATCAAAATAGCTATCTTATATGTATAAACAGCATTTGTTTTTTAGAAAAAACAATATCATAAACTGCAGAATCTGTACAAAAATATAAAATAAATTTGGGCAGCAGTTTTCTAAACAGCCAGGTAAATGCAACACTTACGAGGAGTAGTTAATGCCTCTAAAAAGGCTGAATTGACAAGTCAACCTATACAGGGCAAAAATGCCAGGAAAGGTACAGAGATTATCTAAATAATATATATATTTTTCTTTTTTACCTCTTGCAATAAAACTTATAGAAAAAATAGACAAATATGCACATGCAATTTACAGCTTTTCCACCTTAATCCTTGTGCTTCACTTTAACTGTCTATGTTCATCACTCAACATTAACGATACTGTCTTCAAATGTGTTCTTTCCTATACCACGGTAGCCAGTCTCTGAGGAACCACTCCAAAAAACATATTAAAAGTGGTCATACTTGGATGAAGGCACTCCAACTCTGCTCAAAGCAAAAACTAATGTAATCCTTTTGTAAAATTTTCTTTTTCTCTGAAAAAGGCAAGCAAGGGTACATGCACAGTGCGGAGAATTGTCAGGGTAGTAGGAATGCTCGCGGTGTCTGGGCGGGCACTGTTACTGGGTCTCTGGGTCTCAGGACCCAACGAGCACCTCCATGATGTGGTCTAGCTCTGTGAGGTCCATTTTGAAAGGCTGGCTTGGGGTGACGGGCTGACTGCTGTAAGGAGCTAGGGTCTTAAGGAGGTCATCGGCCGACACAGGGGCCATTTTTGAGGCTGTCCCTGACGTGGATGTGCAGGGGTCAAAATCATACATGGACGTGTCAATGTCAGCAAACAGGATGTCATCCAAGGTCAAGTCTGTCAGGAAACCTGTGGATGTTGTGATTTCAAAATTGCCAGGCAGAGAGTCCATCAGTTTTGAGTCCTCCGTGCGACCCTCTTGGGACCCCTCAGCTCTGGGGAGACTAGCCCCGCTGGAGGTCCCTTTCAAGTTGTCAGTCATTGCCACTGCGGCCTCTGTGGAGGTAGATGTGGGACAGAGCTCCTCGATCTCATCCAAGGCCGAGGAGAAGCTGTCCTTTTCCTGCGGAAGGGCTGGAGGGGAGAGTCTAGAAGGAGATGCGGGCTGCACAGTCTGCGAAGTGCAAAAAGTGTCATCCTCATCCTCGAGCAGTGAGGCAGGGGTGAGGCAGGCCTCCAGGGGTGTAGTGCTTCCCAGGTCGCAGGGGTGAGTGGGAGGGGATGCCAGGTGGCTAAAGGCAGGTGGTGCCTCCCGGTAGCTGTCGCTGAGTGAGTCGCTGGGCTGGGAGGAGGGGGTGAACACAGGCCTCAGGCTGCCTTCCTGCTTGAGTTCCTCCTGGATCCGCCTCAACATGTTGTTAATTAAAACGGTCTTTTGCAAGCTGGGCTCTGTCAGGGGCCGGTGGTTATAGAGTTTCATAAGGGAAATGTTGAAGATAGTCTGGCGCTGTAAGGTGTAAGACACCTTGGATGGACCGTCAGAGGGAGACACGACTTTGCCTTCCAGCCCATCTTCATGCTCATCAAATTTCCGTTTTCCTCCTTTGCCCAACATATATCTGCAAAAGAGAAAGGCAGAAAATGGCGTGAATCACACTAAGGTTACCTTCCACTGTAATAAAGACACTAGTTTGGATGGCAGAACTCGGACCTCAGTTTCTTGCCCAGGTTACTGAGGAAAGTAGATGGTTTAACTGGGATGAAGACCTGTTAGAAGGAGACAGAACTGGGAGTTCTACCCTCGAATGCCTGCGAAGCAATTTTTATCACTAGGTAGTCTGGCAAATATGTTTCTTGAGAAATGTGTACGACTCAGACAAGTTAGGAGTTACCATGGAAACCATGATTTTGACTTTCTCAGCTCATGTGCTTATGTTCACATGCCTCACATTACCATGCAGGTTTGGTTTCCATCCCCCAAATGGATTTATTTTTAAAGCTCAAGAAAACACAATGCTATGACCTGAATAGGCAAAGGTGTCATAAATTACAGCCTGAACCCTTCATGGATGATTAAAAGAACAAGTTAGAGAAGAGGGGACGTGTTCAGTTTTGCCTTTTTTTTTTTTTTTTGGTGGGACTGGGGTTCAAACTCACGACCTTGCACTTGCCAGGCAGGCACTTGTGCCACGGAGCTATCTCCCCAGCCCCTCATGTTCAGTTTTGGCACAATTGTTTATGCTTTCAAAATACTTTTCTCTTCCTTGCTATGCGCAGTGCCTTTCTGCCTGTTAGGTGACATGTGGGGAAGCGCTTGGCCTGCGTTAAATGACCACAGAGAGTGCACTGCCACTGCTTGTCATTCCACACTCAACTGGTCAGATGTAGGCTTCTCCGCCTAAGTTTCTCCTTGGCTCCATTCACTGCAAACAGTCATCTGAATGCAACTCCACTAATTTTAAAAGAATCTGCTTTGATCATAGGCACTGCTGTTTGGGTATATGAGACATTTCCTAACAAAATATGTACTGTGATTCTAGAAATATGCATATACTTCAGGGGAACCAGGACCCCAGATTCTAGAATTTCAGAACTGGATAATGGGTTAAGTTAAAAGCTCTCAGAGTACACTGTCTTCAGCTAGTTGCCACCCCTGTACTATGGTCCTCCCAGCTGTCCATGGTCACAACGTCATCATCTCATTTCGGAATACCTCCCGGAAACAGATGGCTCTCCAGCCCATTAGCCTCTGCTGCACACACCTTACTTCCTAGACATTTCATCCAGAAAGTTCTGCAGTTGTCCCAACAAGAATGCCTGGTTCTAATTAAGCCAGGCCTGTGCTTGCTCCGTTGCCCTCTCTACAGCACTCATACCCAGACATGCGCCGATCATCTCTGAATGTGACTCATTCGTATGATATCTTCATACACATGCAATTGCTTTGTGGTTACCTGATTTTTCTTATAAATGCTCAGTACCTTTTACTGCACTGCTCTCGCTGACTGATCAGACCTCCTCAGACCCTACCTTAGCCCATTCCACATACGCACTGTCTCAGGCACTCCAGGAGGTGACCTCACTGGAGACCTCAGTAGTCTCCCAGAGGTCTGCCACCTCCTGTTCCTCTCTCCACCTTTATACTTCGAGTCTCATGCTAAAGAAGTAAGGCTAACAGGGTCTGTACAGTTTACAGAGCTTTCTTCCACTACTATTGTGCTGTCCTTGATCAGAGAGTCTTGCACACAATTCTGTATGCAGAAACTGACTTTCCATGCCTCAGTCTCCAGAAGAAAAAGAGAAAGACAGCTGTAACCTATCAGCATCAGCTTCAGCTGGAGATTTGCTAATACTGCTGAAGAATGTGGAGCGACTTGTATGAAACACTTCCCTCATTTTGTAAGCATTAACAAAACGGCTGTCAATCACCAAGACCAAAGACCAGTCCTGTAATTAACTGTTCGGAGACAAGGAAGCTATGACAGCAACTGGTTTATTTAATTCCTTACCTGACAGACATAGTTCTACTGTTCAGTGTGCTAAGAGTCTCATCTGCATTATCTATTTTTTTAAATAGTATTAAGTACATTCTTTTTAAAAATTTTTTTATTTTTAATTTTATTTTTTTTTCTTGTTTCAGAACTTTTGTTTGTTTATTTATTCATTTTTTATGGCCGGCTCAGCCTGCCCTGAGGGCAGGGCTGGTGCAGCATGTGGTACCGGGGATCGAACCGCGGTCCCTGCAGCCGCCTAAGCTTTCTAAACAGGTGCTTTAGACCACTGAGCCATCCTGCTGGGCTCCTGCATTATCTGTTTTACATAGGATATTTCCTATCTAGAGTATCTGTGTTTATTTAAACTTGTAAAAATTTTATAAATCAGAGGAGAAGTGCTTTCATTTCACTTTGTCAAAAAACTTTCTGCTCTATACACTGGAACGTTACCAGACTACTGGGTCTTGAAGTGTGCAACTGCATTCACAATTAACTGTATTCATTGTACAATTTGAGCATTTAAACGCTTCCAGAAAAATTTCACTTTGCCCAAGAGTTTCTAAGTACATTTAATGCTCACCTAAAGTTGTTATCTGATCTGTGGGATCATGTGATCATGCTAGCACACATGGATTAGGGTGCACACACACTCTACAGAACTGTTTCTCACAGCATGTTGTGTGGACAAAGCCACTCTGTGACCTGCCACTGGCATTACAATAAAGACAGTCTTATTATAATATAAACCTTATATTATTTATAAGATTTCAAAGCAAGTTTTTACAAAATAATTATTTATACATCGAATAGGAACATCTATCTTTGTATTTTCACCTCATTTTTCAAGTGATTATTTTGTGTTTTACTAAAGTCCAGGAAAGGCTGGGGTGAGAAAAAAAAAATAACCAAGATGGTCCATTATCACAGAAAGTTTGAGAAACAGCTGACAACTAAACACAGATTGGTAAGCTCACCTCCACTTTGAATTTCTGGTTTGGTAAAAGGTTGTGGACCTTTTAGTTGTCAATGTCACTTTTCATTTGTGTGTATTTTTGTTCTTCAGTAAGACTGAGGACTGAACCCAGAGTCTTTGCACTCACTACATCTCTGGCCTTTTTATTTTTGAGACAGTCTTGCTGTTACCCAGGCTGGCCTCGAACTCTTTATCTTACTGCTTCACTGGAATTACAGGCATGTACCACCAAACAGGGCAACAATAGTTCTTTTTCAACAATACATTTCTCTAGAAATAATCACAGAGCCTACAGAATTCAATGAAAAAGCTCAGAGGTAATGCAGCACTGTAGGTATTTAATAGAATTCCCACAGCTCAAAGAGATCCATGGAGATACTTGGAGATACTTTCAGACAGATTTCAATGTGAAAAGCACCTAATTTCCAATTAGAATGATCCAGCTGGTCATAGCTGTTGTGATAATCCCATTGATTTAGAAAAAACCTGATAAGACATTTGTAATAGGATCTGGAAGGGGAGGGTGGAGAGGCCTTCTAACCAAGCCTGTGAACAGAAAGATACTCAGAGTGAATCTTGGATCTTCTTCAAGTATGTAAAAAAAGACCCCTAGTAAGAGAAGATTTCTTGGGGCCAGGAAGATAGCTCTGTGGCACAAGTGCCTGCCTGGCAAATGCAAAGTTGTGAGTTTGAACCCTGGTCCTGCACGAAAAAAAAAAAAAAAAAAAAAAAAAAAAAAAAAAAAAAAAAAAAAAAAAAAAAAAAAAAAAAAGACCTGTAGATTTCTTGTATCTGAGGCAAAACTGGTTCGATACACATAGTAAAATTGCAAAACATATACAGCCCTGATTTTTAACCTTTATCTAAGTCAATAAGAAATAAACACAACATTGCCGGGCGTGGTGGCTCATGCCTGTAATCCCAGCACTTGGGAGGCTGAGGCAGGAGGATTGATGCGAGTTCGAGACCAGCCTGGGCTACAAAAGTGAGCTCAGGACCAGCTTCAACTGCATAGCGAGACCCTGTCTCAAAAAGACAAAAAAAAAAAAAAAAAAAGAAATAAACACAACATAATCAAATCTATTCCACAGTTTTACTTAAAAATGAAGTCTTCCCAAAGTTTGCCTAATGCACCATAGCAACATTACAATTAGCCTGATTAGAAGGGGCCTCCAGCTCCTTTAAAGGGGAGGGCAGCAGGAACTCTCACTCTGGGCTTTGTGTAACAACCAGCTCCTTAAGCAGGGCATAATTTAAAGAAGAAAACACAAGACATGCCCTCAAGAAGCAGAGGGCAAGAAGCCAGGCACGTGGGCCCCTCCTGGCTTCTCTAGACCTGTCTCATGCAGGCCAAGGCCAGGGTGGCCAGCTCCACTTTCTCCTCAGGCATTAGGAGAAAATAACGATAGCTCTTCAAGTGCCTTGGAGAGGCACGTGACCTTTCAAAAGGCCTCACCAGGCAGCAGTTCCAAGATGAAGCAGTAGCAGGAGCTTGTTAAAGGCTTCCAGGGAACACTAGGGAAGGAGGTTCCCTTTGACTGCAGCACATGGACTCCAGAGCTCCTGCGTCTGGAGTTCACCCAGGAGGGGCTGGGGACTCACTGGCTTCCTTGACCACCATGTGGCTTTGTCCCTTCCCTCATCTTGGGAGGACCCTGGCCTAAAGCCCTTGTCTTCTACCCAATTTTTCCAACAAAGATCCAAAGAGACCCTGAGCCTTGGAACTGGATAAGAAAGCCCCACACAGAGAAATCAGGTGGGTGCTTGGGCCCTCCTCTGCCACCTAAGGGGGCAGCCAACTAACCACAGTCACTTTCTATTAAATATTCACTGGCTGGCTCAGGGCTGGGGAGATATCTCCATGGCACAAGTACCTGCCTGGCAAGTGCAAGGTCGTGAGTTTGAACCCCGGTCCCGCAAAACAAACAAAAAAAAAACAAAACAACAAAAAAAAAAATCGCTGGCTCTTAATGAAAGTTTGAAATACAACACCCTCTCTCCCTAAGAAATTTGTTAGAAACAAATTCTCAGCATGCAGAGAATTTGTGTTTGTTTTTTGGAGCTTTTGGCTTTGTGATGCTGGGACTCAAACCCAGCCTTACACATATGCCAAGCAAGCACTCTTTTAAGATACACACCCAGTCCTGACTATATTTGTAAAAATAAATCTGACCAACTATAAACTATAGTAAACTAAGTTATGAAAAAAAAAGTACAAAACTCATTAACACCAATGTAAATGGAACTTTCTAGGACTATAGTGCCACCTCTCTGTACAACAGGCCTGCTCTTCAACTGTAGAGCTTTTTATTAGGAAGTACTTTGGCCACCAAAGCTACAATCTGTTGGGGCAGGTGCTCAAAAATTAACAACTACCACTAGTTTTCTCAGCAGACAAAAGACCAGAGGACCAGGAGACTGGCTTACCTGCCTATTCATGTTCACCAATTCCTGATTCTGAGCACATTCCACAGTAGAGAATCTGAGAGATCATTGAGTGCTGGGGTCATCAGGAAGTAGGGTTGGTAGCTCTGTAGCTCAAAGTTTAAATTCAGAGTGGGAATGTCTCTGAACACCTGTCTCCAACCTGCCACAATAAGCCTTGTGAAGGCACAGACTAGGCCGGTGGGGGTCACTTCTGCATCCTCAGTATAGATGTCCCACAAACAGTTGCTGGGTAAGTGAACAAACACTAAGGGGAAAGAATAAGAAAAGACACAGGGACAGCAGAGAAGCCAGGTCTTAGTGTAAGCTTGGCCTCTGAGAGCTGCATGCACAGAGGGAGCGAGCGGGGGGCGGGGCACAGACCTCAGAGGCAGCTGGTCGTAAAGTGCTCCACACAGATAGGCAAGGAAGCTCCAGCTGCTTTTTCTGTTCTCAAACTTGGGGAGGCATCAGCCACTCATGAAGGAGGCAGTAAAACACAGACTGGCCCGCCAAGGAATCTGCATTTGCAACATGTTGACACCAGTATGAGCACATCTGACAACCACGATTTCCTCCTTTCCCATCAGACCAGTCCACATTTTAAACTTGAAAATATCTTTATTCGGTTCATTCTGATTCAAAAGATCTTTCCTATTTGTATCTAAGCAATAGGACAAAAAGGAACAAAAAATGTGGGCTTTTTGTTGTTGTTGTTCTATCTATCTATCTATCTATCTATCTGTGTCTTTTTAAGACAGGATCTCGCTATGCAGTTCAGGCTGGCTTTGAACTCACTTTTTTGTTACCCAGGCTGGTGTCAAACTCACACCAATCCTCTGCCTCAGCCTCCTAAGTGCTGGGATTACAGGCATGCGCCACAACACCCAGCTAATGTTGTTTTTAGAAAGGCAGGGTCTCACTGTGCTGCCCAGGTTAGTCTTGAACTCCTGACCACAAGTAAAACTCCTACCTTAGGCTCTGAGTAGCTGGGCTTAAGGTGTGAGTCCTGGGGCCTGGTTTGACAACTGATATTTTTTAAGTATGTCATGCTGAACAAAGATTCTAAAGCTCAGTTTGGATGTTAAAACTCAGTCTATTATACTGAAACTTCAGACATTAAAGGACCGTGAATTTTAAAATAATTTTACCAGGTGAAACTTTTAAATCATTAGAAATCATTTTTGATTCATGTCATGTTTGGTTTTTTAAAATTTTATTAACAAGTAAAATAACTGGAGACTTAAGAGAGGAATATGAAATCTGCCTTTCCAAACTACCACTTCAGTCACCCACTGCCACCAGCAACCAATATTGCTTTTCCCTGCAGACTCACCCCTGGCCCCAGCCTGCAGACCCCCAAGAGGGGCTATTGGCCTGGGAACCCTCCTCAGCCCACCATAAGTATCGGTGTTCTCATTCTGTGCCTGTTCTCACAAGATGTAAAGTCTGTATTGTGTTTAACTCCATTCAGCCTAAGAATGGTCATTACGCTAGATAGGGGGAAAACCTTCCATAACTAGCAAGCTTTTCTTACTCCACAGCCAAAGAAAGACAGTGAATGCTACAAAAGGTTTGTAAGAGGAGGTAGGGGGTCAAAATTGAAGGCCAACTTGCAATTTCTGAGGAAATGATCAGAGAAGGTACAGATCTTACAAACAAATGGGCAACAGAGCCAGTGGGAGTGGATGGTCTCTCACACAGAAGACAGCACATGACAACATCTGGACCCAGTCACCTCGCTTGGAGGAAGGGTTGGGCAGGGCAGGGAATGTAACAAGCCATCACTTTGAAATACACCTTTAGGCCTAATTAGTTTATACCACAGGTACATTTTGAGGAGCCTGGTCCCATTTTCTTCTGTATTACTAAATAGTAACAATCAAAGTCAGTTTTACTTTGTCGGGGGACAGCAGTCTTTGCCTTAAGTGGCATGTTACTGCAGAAGTCAGTTAGAAGGCAAAACTTCTACCTCTGGTGTCTGCATGGACAGGACGGGTTCCAGGCGGGCCTGTGGCTTCTGGAGCTAGGCAAGTTCCATGCCACGTTCCTAGTCTCCTTAGTACACAGCCCAGTCCATGGGATGACTGCTGGCCACTGCACAGTACTGCAGGAGCACCAACACCCGTACAAACAAGGCCTCGACACCAAAGGACCTACTTCTTTTGAAGAAAAAACAAGCAAAGAGGAGTGGCAAGTACAGCACAAAGAGGCCAGCAGGCGCAAGCTCTCCCACTGACATCACGTGCTGCCAGGGCCGCAGCCCCTGAAGGGGAAAACACACATTCTTTCAGTGTCTTCCGAGGTCTGCAGTAGTGGAAGGAGTGTCCCTGGCAAAGCTCAATATGTGGGTGACAGACTTCTGAGCTAAAAAAGGGAAAGCGGCTCAATGCTGGGCTCGAAATGGTCTTAAAACAACTTTGGAGACGCACAATACTCTTGCTGGTTCTCTTCTGGCTCCACCCACTTGCCTTTAAATGTGTTTGGGATCCTGCTTTTAATGTGGCCCAAATGGACAGCCTCTGTCTAGAGCAGCAGGGCACCCCTACAGCTGAAGGGACCTCAAAGCTCCCTGCAGTCTGCTGTCATGATGTGATACCACAGCAGCTCCCAAGCAGGAAGGAAAAGCCCCATCCCACTGCCTCCGGGTGGGGGTGGGGGAGCCCTGCTGCTTACACAACTCATATACTTAAAAATATCACACCTTCAAAAACACACTGGGCTAAGAAATCTGATGATGCCTAAGCTTTTAACACCCTTCTCCCTTAAGTACAACAAAACACACAGCTGAACAAAAAGACCACCATGAATAGGACACAGTAGTCGGTCTGGACGCTGATGGGACCAGAAAGGAACGCCAAGACTGACAGGTAAATCCTAGGCTGGGTCCCACAGCACTGTGGTGCTGCAGCTGGGCAGGAACAGTGCTGTCTCTGCCCCAGGAGGTACTCTGAAGTACAGAGGATGGTATCTGTACCCCAAGTGATAGCCCCAGGCTCCCAGGAGTGACAGCAACAGAGACAAAGTCTTTGCTTATTTACAGATGAGAAGGACACAAAAAGCCAACAGCATTAGTGACAGAACCCCTAAATCCGCTTGGATTAGAAAGGTGCCCCCACTTCTTTTATAAACTAAAACCCATCCAGGATTTTGGAGGTCCCTGCAGTAATATCCATGCTAATTGGTAAGTGAGACAAAGCCTCCCCTAACAAATCAGTGATGTAATTATAAAGCCAGTCACTCAATTGAGCCAGTGCTTCAGGAGACTCAGGCTGTAACCTGACCCTCATCTGGTGGCGCCTCCTCCCAGCCTCCCCAAGGGCCACCAGACTGAAGCCCAGCAGCCCGGCAACCTCTGTGCCCCACAGGCCTGGCAGGACCATCCTACGACTGGCCTCTAGGCCTTCCTGCAGGCCACCTAAGGCCTACAGATAAGGCTGCCAGGAGGTCAGCTTCCAAGTAAACCAAAGAGACAAGAGATGAACAACTTGAATAACTTTCCTGTGTGGAGTTGTTTTCTGATGTCCACATTGTAACAAATTCTAGTTTGTCCTGTTCAGAGTTTTACAGGCCTTTATTAAGCAGAGGATAAAATCTAAGGGTGATGCCTGACAAATATGAATCTTTTACCCTGGAAACAGAAATTTTAAGAGGTTGACAACTAACTGTCTTTAGTAAACAGGACTCAGATTCTGGGAGGGAATGTTTCAAGTAAGTATTTCATTAGAATAAGTTATGAACTTGTTAGTGAACATCTGGAAAGAAAAATAGGTTTTTCTGGAACATAAATGTCAAACAGTATAAAATGTTCCTAATATTCATCTTACTGTTTTCTACCAGCTGAGAATTTTAGGTTTTAATCCCAACCCTAATAAGCTAAGGCCATAATCACCTTCTTCCAAGGACAATGGAAATGCTACTGATTTCTCAATTCTACTTAAGAATTCTAGCTAAAAGCAGGTCATACTTAATTCAAGTAAAGTGTTTGAGTGGAATTATACTTGAATTGAAGTATACCAAATACACAACCATGATCTGGTGTCTGAAATTAGCTTTAAAATACTCAAGGAAAAAAAAAAACTAGCCAAAACTGAAACTTGATCAGCAAAACGCTGACTGTGGCTGGGGGGGCGGGGTGACAAGTACAGGCAGGGCATTGTACTCATCCTTTTACTTTTGAGCCTGTTGGGAAATTTCCATAATAAAAAGTTTTTTAAAACTCACATTTTTTTTTTTAAAGTCCACAATTAAAAACAGACACAATAAATTATTTACACTCTCAGTGAGAGCTATTGTATTAGCCTGATAGGCGTCTTTAGACAGACAAATGCTCTCCAAGGCTCTAGGTAAACAAGCATGCCAGGTACGCAAGTCCAAAAACCAGACCTCTGATAGACAGTGCCACATCCAGCCACATGGGGGTGCAGCAGAGCAACCAGGCACCCCGAAGTCAGCTTCCCCAAAGCAGTTTCCTAAGTACAGACCTCTACATATTTCCAGTATCATTACCTAATTCAGGTATCTACTGGACGATGCTAAGCAAGCTGGGACCTTTGCCAAACCTAAAGTAAATTACATTACAGTATCATTCAGAGTCTGAAAACATGGTATAGGAAAGGTTGCTGCCCCTCTCCCTCTCTCTCTCTCTCTCTCTCTGATATACCAAAAACCAAGGCTGAGATCCCTGGAGGATTCCTCAAATAAGAACAAACACAAAAATGATTCCAAACCTAAGTCGTGGGATAAAGGCTTAGAAGAATCCACAGTACAGATTCTTAGTGGGGGCTCTCACATGGACTCCAAACCAAGCCACAAATCTCCCAAGTTCAGCGCTGAGAATTTTACTATGGGAGCTTTCAATAACCCTATTGCTTCTTAATAGTAATAAACTACCTCTATATCGCCAGATACTGCTCCAGGCGGTTATTTTGGAAAACTCTTCATAAAGAGCGCAGGAGAGGAGTCATTTAATTGTAAAGTGTAATAGAGTTAACCTTAGGGAGATAATAAAGCAAGTTACTATGTAGCCATTCCTGGAATTCTATTTAAATTACAAGTTCATGTTATATGACGTATGTTCAGTAATACTGTTCTAAACAGATGAACTAGTATCCTATTTTCCATGTGAAATTGCTAACTATGAACATGTACATTATAATTATTTACACTGTGAAGCTACTTAATAATTTAGTATCAGTACACATCTCTGGCGTCTGAATCCACAGTCTCATTAATGTTAAGGTAAGGATCCTCAGGTCTAACTTCTCCCCCTGCAACACCCCCAGCCCCATTCCCGTGCATTATGAAAATATTTTTTTCTCCTGCATTTATAATTGCTTGGATGAGATTCTGGTTTCAACCCCCCTGTAGCATCAATTCCCCAAAGACAGCTTGTTTTTCGCCTCACATGAGAGACCCTTAATAAACAATGTCAGGGGAAAATGAGGACTTAGATTAGAAGCTAAGGGCTTTGCCAAAGTAAGTCATAGTTCTTTTTCATTTGCAAGGCTCATCAAATACATACAACAGCCCCTCTAAAGCACTGAACAGATAAATATAACTTTTAGAACAATCCTGTGAAAAATAAAATTGCATCTTAGTTAAAAAGCAAAGGTAAATTTTTGAAGAAGCAAAGACTGCCTTCCTGATTTGTTAACCAACCACTTGCCAACTACAGAATAAAACCAAGAATAACAAAAAAGCATGTTGGGGACCAGGGAGATAGCTCCGTGGCACAAGTGCCTGCCTGCTAAGTGCAAGGTCTTGAGTTTGAACCCAGTCCTACCAAAACAAAACGAAACAAAGCAAAAACAAACAGAAAAGCATGTTACCTTGGGAAGTGCTTTTATTAAAGTGTTTCCTAAAAGCTACAGATCAAAAATGAATCATACTTTTAAATTTGGATGGCTTATTACTATGGAAAACTCCCTTAAAATATCCCTCACAAATACAACATAAATTTCACCTTTTACCTTCCACATACAGATTAAATAAAATGAGAGAAATATATATATATTTTTAAGTAAATTAAACGTCATATGGCATGGCCTCAATCTGGTCTCCTTAAGAAAGACACCATGAGGGAGGGGCAGATTGAACCCAGGGCACACAGAGCTACAGCAGCCCTAGCCATTTTTACTTTGAGAGGACTTGCTAAAATTTCCCAGCCTGGCCTTGAACGTGTGCTCTTCCTGCTTTAGCTTCCTGAGCAGCTGGGATTACAGGTGAGTATCACCTCACCCACCAAGATAGCACATTTGTACAATGGGACGCATGAGCACAAAAATTTGAGGCACAGGATAACTGAAATATGCTTCAGAGACAGGTAAAAGGGAAGAAGTACTTATCCTACCATGCAAATACCTATACTAAGTCACCTATATATTTGGACTGTTTTGGATGCCCTTAAAAATTAGGGAGGCTGATAGGGTTTTATTTATTTATTTATTTATTTATTCTTAAAATTTTATTTATTTTTTTCTTGTTTCAGAACCTTTGTTTGTTTATTCACTCATTTTTATGGCTAGCTCAGCCCGCCCAGAGGGCAGGGCTGGTGCAGCATGCGGTGCCGAGGATCGAACCTCGGTCCCTGAAGCCGCCTAAGCTTTCCCAAACAGGTGCTTTAGACCACTGAGCCATCCCGCCGGGCCCTGATAGGGTTTTATTATGAAGACAATTTAAACTTTGTATCACAGGGCTTGGATAATCTACAGTAGAAAAGGCAATTATGATACAAACTAAGGAGTAGGGAATGATACAGCTACTTTTAGGTCATCTAGAGATAAAACGCATTTCCTCCCAAGGTCTTTGGTACACTGATGGTGAGACTCTGAACTTCACACAAAGTCATCCAAGTTAAATACAATCAAAATAATAAACAGCTCTGCACTAGGTGTAATATTTTTAAAGAGCATACTTAACAAAACTTTCTTTTAAAGGATCTTTATGGAAAGCCTTCCATCAACTCACCAGCTAGCCATCCCTAACCACTGGTCCTAGGAATTCCATTTTGAATGTATGAACCAACCAAACAGTTAATAATTGCTACGAGGTGAAATCGGTGTTTCTTTTTTCTTGTTGTTCTTTTTCTGGCACCACTGAGGATTGAACCAGGGCCTCAGCACTCAACTACACTTCCAACTGCTTTTTTTTTTTTTTTTTTTTTTTTGAGACAGTCTCCTTAAACTGCCCAGGCTGGGCTCTAATTTTCAATCCCCCTGCTTCTGCCTCTCAATGTTGGGATTATAGGAATGTGTCACCACATCCGGCTTATTTTATATTTCTAGACACAGTAAAACTACTTTTTAAAAAATCAGTGTCTTAGAAACTATTGAAAAATACCAACAGGTCTGTGGCACTGCAAAAGCTCTTCTGCTGCTGCAAGGCCAGATTCCTCTGCCAGGTCAGTTTTCTGTGACAGCACAGAAAGCACAAAGATATACATGGGCAGACATGGATAACCCCTCAGAAAGGAAGAAATCTGAAAAGCAAATGGATCATCTATCAGGGAATGGGAGAACCACTCTGGGAAGATCAGTTTGAAACAGTTGCCTCCTCCTCATCTTTGTGTGACTGGAATTTTACACACGCAAACTGGTTTACAACCTTGGGACTTTCATCAGATTCCCTGAGTCTCACTTGGGCAATGCTCCTCAACACAAGGGTGGGGTGCTCCAGCAGGCCTGCTTCAAGCCCCAGAAGCAGCAGCGTGGCCCGGAATGATAAGCAGCCAGCCAGAGAGGAGGCAAGCAAAGGGCCAAAGGTTGATTTGCAGCAAGGGACTTTTGATTATTGAATTTGCGTGGCTGCAGCACAGGCAAGTGTGCATTTTACTTTTCTTCAGCAGGTTTGCAAGCCCACTATGTACTCATGAGTATGGAGATATACAGACATGTATGTTTAAAAATAGATGTACATGTTGCGACTGCCAAAAGTGGAGTCCTTTCCCTTTACTACTCTTCATGAAACTCCTTAAGATAAAAATACTTGGTTGAGTTGACATTTTTGTTTTTGTTTATAGATAATCACCTATGGAGGTTTTTAAAGTGGAAAAATGACTAGAATTAATTAGTAACCCTCCAAAGCTACAGATTTTTGCAAAGTGACAAAAAGATAGTAATGTAGACATGAGGAGTGAGTTTTAAGAACTTGAGTTTGCTGCTACCTGAAGTTACTAGAGAAACAAAGCTGCCTTTGGGCACCTCAAACTAGTTAGACCTGCTGTAGCAGTTGCACGGCTGGCTCCAGATCTGTCCCCTACCCCCTCCCTCTAGCCCCCCACCCCCACACAGCCTGGTCCACTCCCCACCCTGTAGGCCAGGCACATTCACCCTCTGGTCTGTCCTCCCTATTGGGAAGGAGAGAGGGAGGGCCAGCTCTGGCCAGACTGCGTGCAAGTGGAAGAGGAGGCCAGCCAAGACTCCACTCGGAACTGAACACTGCACTGAGGACAAAGCACAGCTTGGGTGATTCTGGGCTTCTAGAGAGATTGATCGAACTGTGACGCTTGCTTCAGTGAACCCCAGTATTTCCAACTAAGAGCTGAGAGGGACAGAGGAGCCTGAGAAGACAAGAGATGAGTCTTTCCAGCCTTAGGATCCCTCAGATCACAAAGAGCAAAATCTCCGAAAGGGAGTTTGCACTGATTTTCTGTGTGTGGTGTTTGTTGGAAATTATAAACACATATCTGTTCTGTTGTATTAGAAATCATATATTGAAAAAATATTTTGCTTTTTTTATTTTGAACTTTTCAAATATATGAATTTCAAAGACAATTTTTAGACAGCCAAGCATATTTTTGTTCATCTCATGATCTTCGAAGAAAAAAAAAACAAAGCATGTATTTATTACCCAGAATAGGAATGTCGCCTTATTGGGCTGACATATGCCATTCACAGATTCATACAAAGAATGAACTGCCACACAGTGCTAATGGAGAAAGACACAGCTCCACACAATGAGTGATGGACGCTCCAGGGGACACTTCTGTTCATAAGGGTTTCCTAGCATCTGCACACAGGGCAGAAGTTTGCCTTTAACACCAACTGTGCTGGTCATTTAGGACATATACATATATATATATATATATATATATATATATATATATATATATATATATATATATTTTTTTTTTTTTCTTTTAAAGGTTTGGCAACTTTGGTGAGTTGCTTCCTTCAAAATACTAAAATCAAAATATACCCTCCTTAAACAGAAGTCATAGTCTTTAGGTTTTTCTTTTCTTTGCGGAACCAGGGATTGAACTCAGGCCCTTGCACTTGCCAGGCAAGCACTTATTCTACTAAACTGTCTCTCCAGCCCCCATAGTCTTTAGGTTTCTATTCATGGTTAATTAAAAATTATTAATGGTAGGGGAAAAACATGTTTTATGAATGTGAATTAAGTACTAGTTTTTCTATATTTTCATGTTCTGCTAGTCATAATTACTAATGGAAGACCTGCAAGAGCTGATATTACCCTTTCTGTGAGGCTATTTTCAAATAAACTGTAGTTCACCTTCTGGTGCCTTCAGTATACAACTGATCTTTGGACTCAGTAATCAGTCAGTTAGTCAGTCAGTCAGTCAATCTCTCTCTCTCTCTCTTTCTCTCTCTCTCTCTCTCCCTCCTCTTCCTCCTCTTCTCCTCCCCTCCTCTCATTCCCCAAGGAACTACAGCAGCTATAGCAAACTCTTAAACAATATGACATGACAGCAAATATGTCTATAGTCACAAAATTTTAAATATTCTACAAGTGAATTAAAGTTCACCCTCTTCAAACATTTATCTATTGATAAATTTAGTCATTCTGCTGATACAAATGAAATGTAAAATGAAGTTCATACTTCCTACCAGAAACCTCTAAAGATTTCTGTTTCACATTTTACTTTTCTTAGTTGTTAAAGTGTAAAACATTTATGCTGGTTATACACTTGTAATGCATTGAGGCACTGCTTAAAATAGAGGCTGCCATGAACATCAGGCACCCCATAAATTTGAGTGAATTTTAAAGTATCAAGATATATGCTGTTTTACTGTGCTCGCTATTAATAACGATTTACTGTGTAGCAACTGAGTAAACTTGTATTTCAGTTCTCCAATTAAGTTTAAAAAAAAAAACTGTAATGGAGAACAATTCAGGAAGTAGGAATGTAAAGATTTTCTAAATCTGAGTTAATATCCTTCTCTTAGTTCTTTAATGGAAGCGAGCCTGAGCAGCTGTTACCTAAGAGGCTGTGACACTGGGCTGACAATAAAACTGTTCCCTAGGACACCTCCTGTCGTACATTTGGCTGGCATTATAAAATGTGAGTTCTCTCCTCTACCTGTGGACATCAAAGAATACAGCCAATTTTTTTAAAGTTATCAAATCCATTTCATAGGATGTCTTAACTGAGAGCAACATGGTTATGCATAATTTAGAGAGGAGGGGAGAAAAGTGTAAATTATTTTAAAGGGTTCCAACTTAATAAACAACATAAACAATTTCATATTAACATATGTACCTCTAACTAAATCAATGAAGTGGAAGAAAACAGAAACGTTTGTCTTTATGGCCATTTATTAAACAAACTACTTATAAAATGAGCAGGAAAGCCCAGATCCATGGACAAGCTATTCTTGCTCATGCCTTAAGTTGGGCGTGCAGGATGGGTATTTTCATGCCCTCGCACACCCCGGTCAGAATAGACTGCTATAAAAAGAGAGTGCACTGGGAACTGCTCGGGTGGGACAAGGCTGCCCTGGGAGCAAAGGAGCTGAGGCTCTCAGGTGGACACCCTCAGGGCTGAGAGGAGTCGGACACCCACCTCACTCCTGTTCGGACTAGTCCCTAACTCAACAAGCAACTGCCAGCATTTAGGGCCTCCGTAACCCTAGTGGTGACTACAACTTCTAGGCTCTTTACACACAGTATGAACATTTCTTAACATGTATTGGGAAATCAAAAGGCACATCTCACGAACAAAGCTTGAAAACATTTACTCTCTTCCTGAAGGCCGACTGAGGCTGCCCAATTCGATCCGAATAAAAACTACTGTAAGTCTAAGGCTGGATGTCTCACCCTGCGGACTGCTCTTCTCCACTCTGCCTGTAAAAACTTTCTACTCCTGAAACTATCCAGTTTGCGAGCAGAGTTACTGTAAGACAACTGTATCTGATATTTTTGTGAAACTTTTAAGTTTAACCCTCATCACAATTGATTACTGCCACTTCTGCTAAAGGTAAGATAACTACAGCCAAAGAAAAAACAACTCGGGATTTTCTCTCCATGCTGTGGCCCTCATCTGGCACCCAGTCTTGGTGGTACAAAGTCTGGGGCTCGGGACAGCTGGCACCCTTCAGCTCCCTTCCTCTCTGTCACTGGCGGTCACCACCAAGATGACTTGTAGATTTCTAGTTTAAAAACTACACATTAAGTTTAATATACATTCAAATCCAAAATCAATTCATTTGGACACGGACAAAAGAGGGTGGAAAGGGATATTTTAACACAAAAATACCACGGGAAATTCGTAAAAACACAGTAAAGTGAGTTGGATGCAAACCCGTCCAGGGAACTCAAAAGTGAAGCTGCCTCCGCGCCAGCAATCCGAGCCTGAAAAAGTCTCGCACATTCACAACGACACAACTGCCACAACAACACACACCCCAGCGGTGAGAGGCGACAGCGCCGCTCTGTCCCGGGCTGCGAGCCCCCTGCCCCGTGGGGCCGCCGGCCGGGACCCCGACCCGCCCGCCGCTACCTGCCCGGCCCCTCCTCCGCCTCCGGCTCCGGCTCCGGCTCCGGCTCCGGCTAGCCCGACCCTGGCCGGGTCCCAACGTCGCCCCCATCCGCCGGAGCCCGGCACCCGAGGACTCCGCAGCCCGGCGGCCCGATAACTCACCACATGCAGCTCCACCTGGGAACTAGCGCATCAGGAGGGGTTTCCGCCCGCTCCCCAAGCTACTCCCGCTCCATGCGGGGCGCCCCGCCGCGGGGCCGGGGGTGCTGCCGGGGCCGGGCGGCGAGACGAGCCTAAGACTCCGGCGTCCTCCGCCTGTGCGCCCGGGGCATTATACAATGGAGGCGGCGGCGGCGGCGGCGGCGGCGGCGGCGGCGAGCAGGAAGCGGTAGGCGGGCGGAGGGGGCGCCCGGCGAGCGAGCGGCAGCCTGCGCTCCAGCACTCGCCGTGCACAGTGACGTGCGGCCGCCAGCCTCCGCCAGCGCCGGCCCGGCCCGCGCCCCGCCCCGCCCGCGCCCCGCCCCCGCCCGCCCCGGCCCCGGGAGGCGAGATAAATGCGGAGCCGGGCCGCGGCCCCCGAAGAGCAGGAAGGGGCCGGCACGCGGGTGCCCGGTTGCAGCGCTGCCCTCAGCCCGCTCTGCCGCCCGCGCGCCCTCGCTGCTCCCGGGCGGCGAGGTGTAAGAGCAGGGGGCCGAAGGGTCGCTCTGGCCGGAGGGCCACCTCTGCCCTCCGCCGAAAATAGGCAAATGACGAAGGGGCTGGTGACAAAGGCGGCGGCGGGTGCAGCGCGCGCACAGCCGGCTGAGTCGAGCGACCGCAAATATGACAAGCATCTGAGCTATTCGGCAACTCGGGGCCGGTCAGCCGGGCGGGCAGGGTCCCAGCAGGGGACGAGGGACACAGATCTGCCCTGAGTCGCTGCGCCCACCCGTGGCCCCCAGCTCAGGAGGTGAGGTAGCCTGCACAGATGTCCCAATGGCAGAATGGGGGCTCCAGCTGGAGCAGGGGACAGAAAAAGCTCTGCGCACGGCTGCCTCATCCTGACTCTCAAAATGGGTCACCAAGTCCCCAGTACTTCTGGAGCCATACAGAGCAAAGTTCCACCCCTGTGGCAGGTTGAGCCAGGGAAGCAGGACAAGAGCCAAGAGCCGTGTAGGGACTGGAGGCGCCCTCCCTGCCCCGCGTTTCTTGTGGATGGCCTTTTCCCTCCGCTTTGGAAAACACACTTTGAAGTACTCACATTTAGCAGGGAGATTTATACAGTTCAGTACTACTTTGAAGATGGTTTGTATATGCCTAAATGGTGTGAACTTAAGACCAGTAAAAGGCCAGGGAAACAGCTCAACTAGAAAATTAAATATTTAAAAATTATATGCACATTCAACATAAAGATATAACTACAGTAATTCAAGCACCTTAACATTTTGGCTGCCACCGCAATCGTTATCTTCTGAGATCACTTTGCCATTTAGTTATCCACTACACTAGTCGAATTTAAGGATAATTAAGCTTTAAGACCTAACAAAGGTGACTACAATTTCTTAATATCAAGACAAATTTCAAACTATTCAAATTGTTCTGTAATGATTTGTTATCAATCAAATTGATTATCTTATCAATATCTATTTAACTTGGTAGAGATGACAATGTGTCTCATTTCAACTGTAGGGCAAGAAAAAAGGCTTTTTACTGGACACAGTAAATCATACACAGATGTTTCATTAAGTATAACCAACGCCAGAAGCTGATTATTTGTGCGCATCTTTGGAAAGCACCCTCATACAGCGGTGACGTTCACAGTGAGGTATCGCAGAGGCAGGGCTCACAGGGCTCTGCAGGTCTCACTCAGTACCTGGGTGGCACAACGTTCAAGCATGTTGTTAAGGGGCCAAGATACTTCTCATCTCCAGCGGTCTGCATCTTAGAGATGACTCTACTAACAGTTCCTCAACCACCCACACACATAGGTTTTCAGTGTTCTCTTTAAGGAAAAGCCATTGAACTAGGAGCTGCAATGATCTCTTGTAATACCTTTGTAGGAGGCCAGTGGCATAGAGCTGCAGAATTTAAAATAAATTTAAACTGTTATTTATGAATCAAAGCTAGCAGAAGGTTAAACTGGGAGAATTTCTCGTACACACAGGTTATTTCCCAGCAAATGTGCAAAAAGTTATAACTAAAATCAAAATAACAGCGTGGCACCTCCTGAGTGGCTGCACAATTCTCTAAAGCCCATATTCTGCATGTTGTCAACAAAGGCTTGAGTTCTTAGGAAAATAGCTTGAGTTTTGGGGTGATGTGGCATCTACCCCTTTATACTTTTGAAAGTTGTGACATCAGTACATACTACACGAACACAACCTCTACTTCCCCACTTTTAGAATCTGGCATCTTCAGCCAAGAAGTTGAAGTACGAAGTGGCAGCTTCAACAGCTGCCAGTGTGGTCTAAAACCAGGTGGGTAACCCTCTCCCTTTCTCCTCCCTGAGGCCCACTCAGACACAGGCCGTCATAGCAATCCCTGCTCAGCCCAGAGAATTCAAGTCTGTTCGGATAAAGAAAAGCCCGCCCTCCTGCACTTTCCAAGTCTGCAGTGGCATGTCTTGTTTTAGCAAATGAACAGTATGTGCTTCCTGAACGTGTAAGTTAGGTTTTCACTCTTTGGGATATTTAAAAGCCCATTTAAAATAATCCTACTTAAGAGCCCCACCTAGAATTCAGAATCCTCAATTTCACATAACATAACTTTTATTTTTTTATAACATAACTTCAGAGCAATTATGAGAAATTAGGACAGTAACCCATGTTTAACTATTAGGAACGTATCTGTTTAAGCAGAAAAAAATCCCAAACATTCCTTTTATAAGCACAGATGTATGATGGTAAATTTTTATTTTTATTTTTATTTTTATTTTTTTCTTGTTTCAGAACCTTTGTTTGTTTATTCACTCATTTTTATGGCCAGCTCAGCCCACCCCGCAGGCAGGGCTGGCGCAGCATGTGGTGCCGGGGATTGAACCGCGGTCCCTGAAGCCGCCCAAGCTTTCCCAAGCAGGCGCTTTAGACCACTAAGCCATCCCATCGGGCCCTGATGGTAAATTTTTAAAATGCTCATGAGTTTACTTTCAGAGAGGTTCTTTTCAGCATCATTCTGTAGTTCTGGTTACTGGTTTATACCCCACTGCCTCTCTTTTGAAACTTTCTTGTCCCTGTATGCTGCAGACCGGCAAACTACTACACTGATGCAAGGCCACATTTAGCACTTAATTAGCAGGCACCAAAAAAAAAAACGGGGGACATGACAGACATATACATCAGAAACAAAGTAAAAAAATCCGGGCGTGGTGGCACATGCCTGTAATCCCAGTGCTTGGGAGGCTGAGGCAGGAAGATCAGTGCGAGTTCGAGACCAGCCTGGGCCACAAAAGTGAGCTCAGGACCAGCCTCAACTGCACAGTGAGACCCTGTCTCAAAAAGACAAAAAAGTAAACAACTGAGAGTTTGCAGTGCTAGACAAGCTCTCCACCACTGCTCTACCTCCTAGCCTGAGAAACAAAGACTTTGAAACAGGTTGCAAAGGTAGTTTTCTTTCATCTTTATTATATTTTACATTTGGGAGGTCACCTGAAACAGTAGCAATAACCACGAACATATATATATATATATGGTTATATATATATATACCTTATAAATACTAGTCTTGGTTTTATGGCAAAAAGGATGAATGTTTTAGTTATTAAACAAATTGTATAGAACTTGCCAGGCTAGATGGTTTTTCAAGAGAAATACAGTGATTCAAATGCTAGATTTCCCATTCTCTAGAAACTGAAAACTTGAATAAATACTACCTATCAAGGACTTGATATAAGATGATTTGGAAAACTATCAAGATGGCATAGAGAGGTTCTGTACTCAGAGATATAAAACTTCACTTGACCAAAGGCATAAGCTAACCCACCTGCTCCTACAGACTTTTTTTCCTGTGTTCTTCCCGCTGCTTTTCTCCAGTCCTCAAAATCAAATTCTACACAGAGCAAAGACTCAACACCCTCTTATTGAACTTCTGTGTAGTAATTGCCCCTGCTGCAAGGGAGTTTAAATTTTCTATTAAGAGATCTACCTTTAATTTTTTTGATAATACTTAAATCATAACTTGAAATGTAGCCTTAATAATATTTGAAAAAATGCTTTGAAAACTGTTTTTTTAATAGACCTTTGTGTATATATGTGTGTGTGTGTGTGTGTGTGTGTGTGTGCGCGTGTGTGTGTGTGTGTGTGTGTGTGTGTGTGTGTGTGTGTGATACTGGGTATTGAACCAGGGCCTTCATACTGAGTTACACCACCACCCACCCCTACCCACCCCTACCCA